>CAMOHE010029530.1:0-23646 GCA_946598075.1 Artocarpus hirsutus | reverse complement strand
ACCAAAATTAAAGAAATCATTCCATAATTATGTTATTTATTCAGAACAAATCATCCATATCATAAATTCCACCTTATCACAATTTTGTAAAATTTCTGCTGACTACTTGTCAACTGTCATCGGCCTGCCGATCTCAGAAGTCCGGCTTGCCGATGGCACACCATCGGCTTGCCGTTCTGAGGACAACATTTTGGCCTGCTGAACTGAATTGTCCGGCCTGCCGATCTGTCCTAACTCCCAAAAATCATTCATAACATTTAATTATCAATAAAATATAATTAAACACATAACATAAATGACATGAACATTTGAGCACATCAATTCCATGCGAGCGTCACCTGTCACAACACTTAGAATAAAATGGTTAGCACCATTTATCATATATCATAACATATCATGAGTATAACACTTATCATCGTCATTAATATAACATTTAACGTCGTCATTAACATAACATTATCCGTTACATCAAATTAGACAGGCGTTACAATGATGATAATGATGAAGTTGAAGATGTTCATGAAATGTTTTTAAGTTGTGAGAATTAGAATGTACTTACTAAGCATTAGCTTATTCAAGTTTTACATCATGTTGCAGATAAGGGTAAGAAAATTATGGAGTAGGTGGGGGACACTGATAGGCGTGTGAGCTAAGCAAGAAGATGGTTTGCAAATGGAAGAACGCCATGGAAAGAGATTTTTATGAAATGAGTTTGATTTTCGAATCCGAATATGCGTATGATTTTTACTTTTATTTTTATTTTTTTTGAATTTTAAGGATATGTCTTAAAACTATTAAGAATGTTTGTTTAATGTAAATTTTAATTATTTTATAAATTTTCTTCCGCATTTGAAATTTTAAAACTTGTTTTAAAAGGAAATTTTTTTAGTTCGGCCTGCCGACCACTACTGGTCGGACTGCCGAAGAATTTTAATCGACCTGCCGAATGCCAAGTTTCGGCCTGCCGATCTGGTTAACTTTGAAAACCTCATTTTGTAAAGCCTCGGGCGGCCTGCCGATGGATGATCTTCGGCCTGCCGAAATGTGTTCAAGGAAATTTTATTTTTTGTTTTCAAAGGTTAATTTAATTTTCAATAATATTAGCAAACTATTTACAACACATTTATGGAAAAGCGAATTGTTATAATTAAGTAATTTAGAAATTTTCTGTAAATTGTATAAAAATACAGATATATATATAGGTATGTACGGATCCTGGAAATGCTTTTTCAAACTATGATTATAAATATAAGTTATAAATTATAATAGTTTTGCTACAATTAATGGTTTAATGAATGAATGTAACGACATCTGTGATGTCCGGAAAGGGGGCATTACAACTAGCACTCATGGTTTTTTCCCTTGAGTTTCTCACCAAGTTAAATAACCACGTCATCGTGTCATTTCTTTGTATGGTTATTCATTTGCAATATTTTTTAATTGTTGTAACAGGATATAGTTTTTGATCTATAAAACAAATCAAAACATAGTGTGGCATGATTAGAACACAGTCCCGCAGAAAATCAAGGAGTTATAAGATAGATACCCTTGCCTTGCAATTGATTTCAGCAATGTCATGCACATTCCGGTTTTTCTTGTTGAAGGCCATCTTATCCACTTTTTTGGTGAAAGTAACCAAAGTCTCTTGACTATTTGTGTGGCCAAGTGCAGCGCTAGCATGGAGAGGCGTGTTTCCTTCAAAATCTTTTCCATTTAAAAGACTACTTAATGAAGGTTCATTCAGGATTACCCTTACTGCTAAGATGTTATTGCTTTCAACAGCAAAGTGAACAGCGTTCCACCTTCTATCGTCGACTAATTCGCCGCAATCAGGGCAACTTGAAAGGATTTCCGACATTATCTGGCGGTAGCCATTGGAGGCTGCAAGACGAAGAGGTGTCCTGCCTTTTTTGTCCTTGATGTAAGTTGCATCTTTATCCTTTCTTAACAAGTCCTTTACAATAGGCATAAAGTCCAAGTGTAACAAATTATTAAACCTACCATCATTACAACAAATATTACAACTTTATGATAAATAATATTATAAATTCAAAATGCATGGTCGGATTTTTTGTGTAGAGTATGCAACTGTGATCATCATTATCATAAAAGATTGCAACTTTACAATAATGCTCAATGAAAAAATATACAAGAGGGAAAAATGAAGACACAAATAAATAATTTTGAAAGAGAGGCATAATCGTAATGTCATAAAAACTGATGAACAAATTGAAGTTGTCCTGAATATATTGGTCTTGTATAATGTGTGCATGAGTATTTGAATTGTGTTTTATATATGGATGACTGAATCAAGGGACTCACTATATTATCATAGCAAACTCTTTTTCAAAGAGCCTTACCCACGTAGCATACTTTTTTTTTTCTTTTTTCTGAAAACATTATATACATTTTTAAGAGTGTAAGTACCCAAAAAAAAGAAAAAAAATAGCTGAGAGTCTGATAGGATGCCTTCCCCAGGGATCCTAAAGGTGATTGTGGGCGTAGAATTTAAATTAGATGATTGATATTGCAGTTGAAATTAAGACCGTGAGAGAATTTTTTACACTGCACGATTTAAAATGTTCAGGTTAAATTTAATGGCATTTTTTCAATGGATTCGATGTACTACGTTATCATGGTCATATGATACACCTGTTACGTAAAAGCTTAATATACGTATGATTTGTCTATGTAAACTTGATGTGGTTATATTTCGCTTTTTTAGTGTGTTTCACATTCATTATTTAGTCAACCACTATAAATCTCCACTTAAAATCCGGACTTGGATCATCTGCCCCCTTCCTCTATCTCTTTCTCTGTCCCACTAGTAAATTTTGGACATATCATTTTAGCACCAACTCATAGTTAGCGGCTTTCTTCTCCATATATTTTCGTTTAGCCACATTCTCTCGGCTTTAAAGGTTTTCCTTTTTTTTTTTTTTTTTTTATTGACATTTTAATAATGAAAAATATTATTTAAAGTTGTTCATTTCTTTTTAGTATGTTATATACCGGGATTTGGATTCGAAGTGATATATTGTTTGAGTTTTAGAGGTTAGTTTGGTTAAGGTATTGATCTTGTCCTTTAATTTGCTTGTAGATGAACTGATCATGTTGTTTCTTGAATTTATTTGTTTGTTTTTGAGTGATTTTGCAAATCATATTCATATATGACTATGACAATGTTTGTTTGCAAACAGATAAAGTTTTTTTTCCGATTTGAATTTATCTTAATTTGGTAGCTCAAAATGACGATTTTTTGTAGCTAATTTTCAAATTTTAAGCTAGATCATGATCCTATCTGACACTAGGTTATGTTGAATGCATCCAGACAAATTTTCATACCTAGTTTTTGCTTATTTAAGTAGTCAAACTTATGACTCATGATTTTTAGAGCTAACAAGAGAGAAAAACCATGCGCTTTTAGGCTTTACCAATTTACTTCTCAACCATGTTGTTGTTATTCATCTTCGCTGCCGTTCTGTTTCTCCTTCAAATTTGACGGCGTGGCTGCCGCTGCCTCGCCTTTCGCTAGCTCCCAAGACCCGTTGTTCGTCATCGTTGTCTTCAGTGCCAGAACAATTGGGCACTGTCTTTGAACTCCAGTACAATCTTTCTTCGGCCCTTGCACAAGTTTGATGACAAAATCTTTGTATGAGAAATGGGTTTTGACCTTCGATTTTGTTAGGAAACTGGATTTTTAAGGTCTGTGATTTGAAGATTTTATTTGAGTTTTCTGGTTCGAATCAATAATCAATTGAAGGGCAATGGCAGATTTATGCAAAATAAGACAAGAGTAGTTTTGATTGAGATAGTTATTGACATCTTCAAGGAAGATAATTAAACCTGTGAGAAAGATGACGCGGGTAAACGTTTATTAGAGGGACAGAGAACTGAGATAGAAGATATCAGTTCTGAGCTATAACAATAAACTACTACTAATGGAGTATTAAATGGGAAGTTATACGAAGGTTGTTAGAGTATGGTGATCCGAATTTAGTTTGGCTCGATCTGAAAAGTTTACGGTGTAACAATTGTGATAGAAGAATAAATATGAGATTTTTCATATAATCTATAGTAGTAGCGGAGGGCCCAAGCTGATAGGCCCATTCTCATAGCCCATCATTGATCTTACTGGGATATGAAAGTTCCACCCTTGTGGTACGGGACTTTTACGTTTTGGGCTGTTTAGTTTATCTTGTAGGCCCATCAGATCATATCATATATTAGGGTTTTGTTTATACCTATACATATGATGCATTGTATTAGCATTTGGTATTATCGATTCTTAGCCTCCTTAATTATTGCTGCCTTGTAATCTTTTTCAAGTTTAATGATTTTCTTCTCTTCTACCCATGGTTGTTTTGTTTTTTGTCTTGGATTTTTACTTAAATCTGTGTATGTTTTTGTTCTTTGTTTCTATCTCATTATTTTTGTAATAAAGGTTATAAAATACCAACACTAATAGTTATTAAGGTGAAGTGTTGAGAACATGAACATCCACGTTAATAAACTAGTTTATTCATGATACTTCAATTTTTTTGGGTAGTAAATTTGACTAAAACTAATTTAGAGCAATATAATCAGAGAATCTATAAACTAAAAATTAATCAATGTAATTATCAATTTTCAAAACTTAAGATGTTAATAGTTGTTGTTGTTGTTATTTTAGAAATGGGGGTATGTTTGAAAATGATGCCGGTTTGGTGAAAAGCAAATTGAAAGAAGAAAAACATAGTCCGGAACTTATTGTAATGAATAAAATATAGCGCCAGATAAGCAATACTTCAACGTTCTCGTGTTTCTCTTCATATCATAAATCTTGCATGTGAAGTCGGTTCCTTTCTTTGATTCACATATAGTTAATAATTGTTTATGTTTTCGGCCTTTTTTATGAATCACGTTGATAGTGAAGCATTGAAAAAGAAATAAATAAACCATTTGACTCACCATTTTAAAATGCAAATAATGGAATTGAATATTTCTTCGTTACTTTTTTTTTTTCCGAATATATATTTCCTATATTAAACTTTTATTATTCGTTTTTATTTACTTCATTTATAAATATAAAGTTGTTTTTACATGTTGCATTTTTAAACATTTTTGTAAATAAGAAAAATGAAATAAATTACATTTTTTTTAAACAATGTCTTATATTACAGGGCAATTATGAATTAGTCCATTTGTGTAACTACGAAATGAGACAAAGGAGCGGAGGGTTGCCACCAACTAGTTTAAAAGCCTTAGACTTGAGCATATGCCCATTGCCCACATTCAGAGAAAGCACAAACTCATAGCTAAATAATGTATAAATTTGTTGTCGTTTGTTCACGAGTACCTGCGCCTGTCATTTCAATTCTTCATTTTTCCATTGGAAGCATGTAAAAGAAAACGAAAAACAAAACGAAGAAAGAGAGGCCAATTACGCAAGTGGCAACGGCAAGCGCGACCGAAGGTGCTAAAACCGCAAACGTACCGGTGACGAATGCGATCACCATCGCCATCATAGAAAGCATCGTTAGAATATACGCCGCTGCTAGGAGGCTGAGCCTACGAATAAGTAAGGGCCCCCCGCTTAACAAAAGCTGGATGAGAACGGAGAAACTGGAGAAAATCATGGCTATGGTGTCTGATATAATGAACGCTTGAAGAGCAGCTTTTTGCCTCAGAACGGCGGTGCCTCGGAGCGGACCATTGTCACTGCTGACGTAGCCCCCTGGCAACGTAAAACCTGCTGTGAAGGTCACGGTGGCGATGAGTGTTGCCATTACGAGGATAGACTGTTTAAAATCATTCATAAATTTCAAAAGTTTGGAGCCACCTTGTTCGTTAAGTTCTTTGACTTCATCTTTTTCTCGTTCTTCTCTTTTTTCTTTTCGATCATCTTTATCATTATAGATCCATACTCTTTTGCCAGGAACCACGCGTTCTTTTCGTAAAAATCTCAACATTTGCAAGCGTTTCTGCAGGCACATCAATATAATTTGTGAATGGTTTCAATGTCACAAATAATTAGAACTAATTAAAAAAATATTAGCGGCCTACTACACCCCATCATGACTCCTAAGTGAAAAGTTCTAATTCCCTCCCCAAGTTCAAGAATAAAAAGTGAAAAGCTTTTAGGCCGTTTGAGAATATAGGGTTTGAACTATAACTATTATGGTTTGAATTGTTCACAAACCATCTATTTATTGATTTATTTAAAGAAAAAAGCTCTATTTAAATTGCACATTTTCAAACCAAGTGCTGGAGAAATTGTGCGGTAGGGACTAGGGAGATAAAGGAAATACGTGGGGGAATCCTCTGTCCGTCCATTTTTTCCCCCCAATCTTCTTCTTGAAAAATCTTTCAGTTTGCTTCAATCGCTCTGTGTTTCTGTGTACTTTCTCTCTCTCTAGACTCATAATTTTCGTTCAAAGCTCCAAAATCATTGTAGAGGATTGAAAAAAATTAATTGTTGAGGGAAAAAATATAGACTGAAATATATATGAATATGAGAATCATTATCTTATGAGTTACAGAATCACACTATCAACCGATTGAATTACGTTTTGAGGCGTTTTTGTTTGTTAGCTAAAAATATTACCTTTTCTATTTGATCCTTTTAAAAAAAATACTTTGATACGTAATCTTTTTTTTTTCCTATTTAATCATTTTTTGATACTTTAAAAATGTTATATTGACAATTGTCTTATTGTTTAATTACTCTCAGTGACTTTTATTGCAAATCTTGCGTATGTATTATTTCTAATTTAATGTTTCATATAAGATTTTTTTTCCTGATAAAGAGTTGTTATAAACTGAAAAATATATATGACAAGTTTAGAAAATATTAAAAATGTGAAGGGTGTATATATCCGATATTATCTAAAGAAGAGAAAGTAAGATAGATGAAAAAAGGAAAAAAAAAAGTCTCAAGGAAAAAAAATGCATGGAATGCAAAACATAAAGGTAAACTAATTTTGTAATAAAAATTAAAAATGTGGCCAATAATATAATGCTTGATTTTTATAGAAAAGTGAGATGTTATGTGACTAGAAGTAAAGATAGAAAAATATAAAGAAACGGATAATACAAGCACTAGAAAAACTGGACTTTTAGTCATAACAATTTTCAGCAAAACTTTTAGTTACAATAAAATATTGTCACTAATATGCATTTAGTCATAAACTTTAGTTCAATTTTTATTGTAACTAAAACTTTTAACTATGAGGTTTTTAGTCACGAAATGTTTCCATGAATAAAAACTCCATGGCTCAATTTTTTAGTCACAACAAATATTAAACTAAAGTTTATGACTAATTATACATTAGCAACAACATTTTGTTGTGACTAAAAGTTTTACTAAAAATTATTGTTTATGACTCCATGGCTCAAACTTTTAGTCACAACAAACATTAAACTAAAGTTTATGACTAATTGTACATTAGTCGCAATATTTTGTTGTGACCAAAAGTTTTACTAAAAATTATTGTGACTAAAAGTCTCGTTTTTTTTTTTCTTTGGTGAAGTTACCCTAGCATTTCACTTTGAGAATATTATGCTAAGTTTTTGCGGTGAGCGTTAATTGTTCAACGTCAATATTCATCAGATTTCATCTAGTTAAAGTCTAATAATTCTATACGCACCATAAATGCATAAACCTTGCTGTTACACATTCAAGTATTGGCAGAGATCATAGAAGATACATATGTACTTTTATTATTAATTTTCAATGTATTGGGAGGATGGCTTTGAATTCTAGACCAACTACAAGTATTATCAACTTCAAAACCGACCGGAAGAAATTGACATTGATCATGGACCAATTTTAATCGGGAATATGTCGATCCTCCCCTCCTCTCAGTCGGTCCTTGGTCTCCACATATTTGAGAAACCGAGGGTGTGGGTCAATGAATGACCGGACGAAAAACAATCAGTCGATATGGACAATCTTGGACATAAGGGCAAGGGTCAAATTTCGGTTGGACCAAGCCTGGAATTATTGTTTCTTTGGTTGTTATCTTACTGTTCCTTGTAAAGATTATTTCAAATCTTTCAAATCTTTCAAATTGCATATCACACACTTTGGCAGACTTGTGTTAGTAACATATTCAGTGAAATGAATGATTCTTTGGGTCCCCGTAGGGTGCAGAATTTTACTGGAACAAGAACAAATAAAATTGTTATCATGTATCAACTAAGAACGCTACTATTGTATTCTGAACATAAAATTTCTAAATTGAAAACAATTTGGAATGCCCACGCGAATGAAGAATACTGTTAGGATTTTTAATTCTATTTTTATTGGCATTTTAATCATCAAAAATATTATTTAAAGTAGTTCATTTTTTAGTTTGTTATATACCGGAATTTGGATTCAAAGTGATGATATTGTTTGAGTTTTAAATCCTGGTGTGAGCTGATAAGGTTAGTTTGGATAAGGTGTCGATCTTGTGCTTTAATTTGTTTGTAGATCAACTGATCAAGTTGATTCTTGAAGTTATTTGGTTGTTTTGGGAGATTTTGCAAATCATATTCACATATGACTGACAATGTTTGTTTGCTAAAAGATAATGTTTTATTCGATGTGAATTTATTTTAATTTGGTAGCTCAAAATGACGATTTTCTGCGGCTAATTTTCAAATTTTAGGCTAGATCATGTTCTCATCTGACACTAGGTTAAGTTGAATGCATCAAGACAAATTTTCATGCCTAGGCTTTGTTATTTAAGTAGTCGCACTTATGACTGATGATTTTGAGAGCTAACAAGAGAGAAAAAACATACGCTCCTAGGCTCTACCAATTTGCCTTTCAGCCATGTTGTTGTGTTATGCATTCAACAATCTGGAGCAAGTCTAAGAAGGAGCCAAAGGCAGATTGTGACCACAGATCGGAGTATGTAAGTTGGAGTGAAAGCAAGCGGTAGACTTGGGGGTTGTGGGTTCTGCTTTGATGAAGTTTTCAGTAACTTATGATTCTAAACTCCTGTAACTAATTGGACGTTAATAAAATCCTTCTATTTATTTAGTGTGATTAGCACTTACGGTTTTTTCCCTTAAGTTTTGCACTAAGTTAAATAACTATGCTATCGTGTCATTTCCTTTTATGGTTATTCATTTGCAATATTTTTTAATTGTTGCAACAGGATATAGTTTTTGATCTATAAAACAAATCAAAACATACTATGGCATGATTAGAACACAGTTCTCCAGAAAATCAAGGAGTTATAAGATAGATACCCTTACCTTCCAAGTGATTTCAGCAATGTCATACACATTCCGGTTTTTCTTGTTGAAGGCCATCTTATCCACCCTTTTGGTGGAAGTAACCAAAGTCTTTTGACTCTTCGTGTGGCCAAGTGCAGTGCTAACATGGAGAGGCGTGTTTCCTTCAAAATCTTTTCCGTTTAAAAGACTTTTTAATGATGGGTCATCCAGGATTACCCTTACTGCTGAGATTTTATTCCTTTCAACGGCAAAGTGAAGAGCGTTCCATCTTCTATCGTCGATCAATTCGCCGCAATCAGGGCAACTTGAAAGGATCTCCGACATTATCTGAGCTTGGCCATTGGAGGCTGCAAGATGAAGAGGTGTCCTGCCTTTTTTGTCCTTGATGTAGGCTGCATCTTTATCCTTTCTTAACAAGTCCTTTACCATAGGCATAAAGCCCAGGCGTGCTGCAAAGTGAAGTGGAACCCAGCCTCTGTCATCTGCTTTTTTGGTTAGATGTCCCATTCGTTTTAAAATTTGCTGTCATGGCTAATGAAATACAAAATGTTAGTGTTTAAAAATTAAATCTACTACATATATGCTTTATGGGTCTCTTTATCGTAAGCTTATTAATTTTTTTTCAGCACGTCGCGTGGAATTTTCAATAAATCATCCTTTTCAATAAAAAAAAAGGTAATTTAGACTTTAAAAGATCACCAATTTTCTAACAAAGGAACAGTTTCAATAAATAGTTAATTGGAGGATATTTTTAGTAAGTTAAAGCATTTTGGGAGACATTTATGCTCATGGATTTTACGGATCAAATTGTAATCTAATCTAAAACCTTTGAATTAAGATTTTCTCGACCTAGTATCACACTAAAACTCCTTCCAACCCAATCCGATGGATTTCGTGGGCAGTCCCAATTTCCTCCTACTAAAAAAAAATCTCTTCGAAAAAGCTAACTAGAAAAAGAAAAATATTAGAAGCTCATAAAAACGTAATTAATCTCAAACCTACCAGCGTGTTGGCTTATCACCGCCGCGTGCAGGACGGTTCTCCCACAAGGCCCACCACTCTCCGGCGGCAACGAGCACTTGTCCAACATCAAGCTCACCAACTTATCGTGCTCTCTCTCCGCTGCCATGTAAAGTGGCGTCTCCCCGTCCTCGTTGGCGCCATAGTACTCATGATGCCCAGAACAGTCCTCATGAACCAACACCCTCACAACCTCAACATGTCCGAACGGCACTGCCTCGTGCAACGCCGTGTCCTTCACACAGTTCCTTCTCCTCACCATCGCCTTCGCTGCTTCCTCACCTCTCTCAATATCATTATCATGGGGATCCGCCTTTGCTCGAGCGATGAGAAGCTTCACTATCCTTTCGTGGCCGTACCTCGCTGCCACGTGCAGCGGAATGTCTCCGCTGTTGTTGCGCTGAAGGAGAAGCGACGGACAGAGATTAAGGATCTCTTCGACGAAGAAGGTTTCGTCGGTTGCGGAGGATGTGATGTGAATGTGGAGGACTGTGTTTTTGTCTGGGGTTAGTTGTTGGTGAAGTTGGATCTCGGAATCATTGGTTTTCTCGAAGGCTTCGATTTTGCCTTCTTTGGCGGCTTTATAGAGATTGGGATCCATATTACAATGGCTGACGACTAAGCGGCTATTGTTGGAGAACTTTTACTCGCTGGTTCAAAATAATACTAAAAACAACTGTGCTATATATAGTCGCAAATTGGTGGAGATTCTTTCCTTGAAGGTGTAAAAGAAAGGAAAACGTAATACAGGAAGCCAATAAGGAGTCTCTGGTTTCTTAGAACATAGATGAACTAAATTTCATTAGAAATTCAAATTTTACGGGAGCAAACAGTAAAACAAATATTTTCAATCATTATTTTATGGTTTAAACACGTTTGAAAAGCCTCTTAATCTTTGTTCTAATTAACCTTTTTCCTGTAGCTAAGTTGTCTTTTTTTTTTCATAAGAAAAGAGTATCAAAAGGTCCTAACTATTGAGAGTGTAATAAATTATTTCCGTCATTACCTTTCATCAACATTTATGTCTTAAATTTCTTAAAGAGGTTAGTAAGGAAGGTTGTTTATTACCTTGTTTATTCCCACCTTTCTCTCAATAATGTTCAACTTATATTAAATACAATAAATGCTCAGCCACAACCACTGCGGACTGCATTGTGTGATGATGAAAACATAACCTCTTTTATTTTCATTCATTTTTTATTAGGGTGTTTGGTATTCTCAGTTTTAACTAAAACTTTTAGTTATTATAATATAAAGCTCTTATATTTTGCAGTGTTAAAAAATGAGCTTCATACAATGCAAAATTTGTATAAACTACAATAGTTTTAACCAAAATCGGTTCAAGGTTTAAACCAATACAACTAAATACTTCATATATTGTATTATAAATTTTATATTTTTAAAACTGTTATTAGCACTTCCTTTTTTTATGTTCCATGGTGGCTATATTATTGAATGGTTATATCATCTTTTTGGTTTTATAATCTTTATGTCTTCTTTCCTTTCACAGGCTGTTTGATATATATTTTTGTGTTGTTTAATTTAGAATGCAAGATTTATTTTGAGATGTTTTCTTAATAGAAAAAGACATTGTATGGTTGGGTTTTTTCCACGATAGATATATGTTGTAGCTAATAGTAACGTAACACTATTAGCTACATTAAAATCTTAATTACTCTACTTTATAAGTCTTTATCTTGAGAAGACGAGGAAATTGTTATTATGAATTTTTTTTTTGTTTACTCACTATTTCATATATCTTATTTTATTAAGTTTGTTCAAAATAAATACTATGCATAATGGATGCTCTTCACATTGTTCCTTTGAGTTTTAATTTTTTGTGTTTCACAAGTCGGTTAAAATTAATTGATTTTAACCAACTATAATATCGAGCTCTCAGTAACTATAGAAAAAAGCAAAAAAGTTACTATAATATAAAGCTCTCATATGTTACAACTTTACACTAAAACTTTCAGTTTTAACCGGTTTGTAAAACACCCTATTCATATCAAATCTATGCTTTATCTTAGTCAACTAATGACCACTTAAATAACAATTTACTTTTTATATCTTACAACTACTCAAAATTCGCACTTAAGTATATCAAAATCAATATGACCGAAAGATGGTATGGATTTAGTATGACATTAAATCCCAACATTACAAATGTTGAGAATATTTGAAATACAGAAAATACTATGAAATAATACATAACTACTTTTTTCACACACTTTTGGCGTTCAAATGCATCATAAATTGCTCTGCTGTGCAAAGAAAGATTAGAATTCAGAATATTTCCAGAAAATGAAAATGTGGATGGAGAATCTGATTCACAAAGAACCAAAAGCAATAAAACAAAAGTTTCAGGAAGCAACCCGTTTAAGTTGCAAGTTAAGAATATGTAAGTTATTGCGCTTTCTTATCACAAAAGAAATTAGAATATCTCCAAAACAAGGAAAATGAGGACACTCAAAGCATTGTGACAATTTAATCCTAACACGTTTAACTTTTGATAGATTACTACATTAATTGTTTTTCTTGGTAGTTTTGATCCATCACACTAGAGTTGATGGGCGATTTCTAAAATTTGAAATATATATATAATCACAACTTTATCTTTCTATTGCACAAAAATTACATAAATTGTTGTATTAAGTGCAAAATTTATAGTTTTCGATGGCTTTTAACAGTAGCGATACGAAAATTTTGCATCCAATGTAACTATTTCTATAAAATTTTAAGCTATGGTGTGATAAACAAATTATTATCTTTGTTTTTAAATTGTGGAAATTCATCATCAATTTTTAGGTCATAGACCAAAATTACCAAAAAAAAAAAAAGTTCACGAAGTAAAATGTTTAAATTAAAAGCTCTGACTCCAACGTGTCATTTATACTCATAATTTAGGGACTAACACTAAAAACAACCCAAAACCAAAAAAAAAAAAAAAATACATATGGGCCTAACAGGTAGTACTTCTAAATTTTAGAATCTACTTTAAAGAAGTCTACAATTTCATTTTCTTATGAATTTGTCTAGAATCTTGCGTATAGTGACACTATAACACCTAATTTCAGTCATATAACTTTATGGTAATTTTTTCTGAATGAAAAGAAAAAATAAGCTTAGAACTTAAAAAGGTAAATAATGGTTATGTATAAAATTTACGTATATTCATTATCGTAAAGATCATCACTTTATGATTTTGATCATTGTCAAAGTTGTAAAATCGAACAAAAAAATCCACAATAATCAATAAATAGGAGCATAAAGACTACAAATTTATGACAATTAAATTAAGAATATAAATTTTATAAGGTTAGATGTTTTTGTATAAAATACAACGACAACATTACAATAACTATTGCAACTTTATGATAAATAAGATTATAAATTCAAAAAGGTCGGATTTTTGTATACAGTATGCAGCTGTGATAACCATTATCATAAAGATGCAACTTTACAATAATGTTCAATGAAAAAATATACAAAAGGGAAAAATGGATACACGAATAATTAATTTTGAAGGGGAGGCATAATTATTTTTGAAAAATGAAAATTAAATTCATACTTCTCGAAATTGAGTTCACTACATTGATGAACAAAAGTTGTCAAAAATCTATGGTCCTAAAGAATGTGTGCTCAAGTATTTGACTTGTATTAGAAAAAATATCCAAAAACACCTGATGTGTTTTGTTTAAATACTACTTTTGTTGCTCTTATTATTAAAATGACCAAAATACCTCATGTGTTTTCCTAAAATACCACTTGCGCCCCTCTTTATTATTAAAAGACCCAAAACACCCATTGTGTTTTTCAAAATCATACTCAAAATATCCCCTGAAATAATTAATTTTTTTTTCAAAATTCTAAGATTTCCTTCCCAATATATATTAAATGTTATTTTGAATATACAATGACTTAATAATTGAAGCAAGGGTAATTTAAAATGTTTAAATAAATTTTTTACTTAAGCAAATACTTCAATTATTTTGAGAGTTTCTAACTTTTTAAGCTTGACTTTATTTAGTATTTTGGTTTAATAATATTCTAAATTGTATTTAATAAGATTAAGAAGGATAACTTTAGTTTTTTAAACATTTTAATAAAAAAAAAACACATTGGAAACAAAAATACATATACACAAAATAACCTTTCAATTTAATATATATTTAGAACAATAATCTTGGAATTTTTAAAACATTAATTGCTTGAGAGGTACATTGAGTATAATTTTAAAAACACATAGGGTGTTTTGGGCACTTTGATAATAAGAGAAGCAAAAATAATATTTAGGCAAAATACAAGGAGTGTTTTGAGGATTTCAATAAGGATAAATTTTATGAATTTTCTCTAAACTATATCATTAGTGTCAAAATACTCTCAAATTTTAAAACGTACCTGTATACCCTCTGCACTATAATACTTCTCTATATTCACCACGTGAACTTTAAAAAGTGTTGTTTTTTTGATAAAATAATACTTATTACCTTCGTTGAAAGGAATAAATTTATTAGTTTATTTAAAACCATAAAATAACTAACTTGAATTACGGTAGTCCTCCACTTTTCCTTCATATTTTTCTCACTTTGAGTAGGTAATCTAAAGACAAAATGTACAAGAGTTTACTGGCCAACTATTTTATTTAAAATAAAAAATAACATTCATATAAACCCCTAAGAATTATATCTAATCTTAAAAAAATGAAAATTTAGTAATTTCATCTAAAAACAATATTTTTAAAGTTCAAGGGGTCAATTGGGAGAAATATCATGCTTCAAGGGGCACAATATATACGTTTTAAAGTTTGGGAGGACATTGAAACAAGTGACAAAGTTCGGGAGGACATTAAAACAAGTGACATAGTTCGGGGTGAATTTGTAAAATTTACATTTTAGTAAAAGGAGGAACAAGTATTTAGGCAAAACACTTGGGGTGTTTTGAGTATTTTCCCTTTTATATATGGATGACTGAATCAAGGGACTCACTGCATTATTATAGCAAATTATTTTTTCAAACCCACCTCATATACATTTTTTGAGTGTGAGTACTAAAAAAATAAATAAATAAATTATGGAGAGTCTAGGGTAGGATGCCTTCGCCAGGGGATCCTAAAGGTTATTGATTCTGGGCATAGAATTTAAATTAGATGATTGATATTGCAGTTGAAATTACGACCATAAAGAGAATTTTTTAGACTGCACGATTTAAATCATTATGTTAAGATCAATGGCATTTATTCAATAATTTAGGTGTACCACGTGACCATGCGTACATGATATACTTGTTAAATAGAAGAATAATATGTGTATGGTTTGTCTGTATCACCTTGGTGTGATTACATAGCTCTTTCATAGTGTGTTTTACATTAATTGTTTAGTAAAATTATCATAAACACTCTACTTAAATCCTTTATATCAATTATTAGCCTAATGTGATACGACGTTTGAAAGTAAATTATTACTATTTAAGAAAATCTCCACAATACAAGCTCCTTCCCTTGAAGCAGTTATTTTTTTATTGAAAATTTTTTTGCCACATTCTATACAGAAATTTTTTGAGAATATTAAAAAAATATACAACCAACCGTTTTCTACACACATTCAACTATAGATGTACATATGTACATATTTATTTATAAACAAATACAGTATTAACTCCAAATATAACCACCAACACAAGGAAACACAAGCGGCAGTACAACGAAGTATGAAAATTATACCATAGCGTTTTGGGAAACGTTAATATTGTGGCGCTATTAAAGGTCCTGAAACGGGATAGCGTGTTTAAATTGCTACTCAAAACACTGTCAAAATATCATCTATAGCTTTTTCAACCAGTTATATTTAGTTTCAACAGTACTCTATGATTGTTGTTAAATATTTTGGTAATTATTAAAAGGTACATGACAATAGTTGCTATCAGTTTTTGTTTCACCTTAATCACGTGAACACCATTCAGTATTATTTCACATTAATCACATGAACGTTTTGAAATTGTCACTCGTAGAAAAAATCATTTTGACAATTATTTAACATTTATTTTTTAATGAATGACGCATTGAATTGTAAAATGGCCAAAACATAATATACAACCTTTAAAGTATTATTCATTTCATACAATAAGGATGGTAATCAATCCTTACCATTGATATTAACATGCCAACCATTTGTCCACGATATAAACCATCACAATGCTCATAGTCGATCTAAAAAACGAAAACCAAAGCTAACCAGCTAGTATAGGATTCAAAATAACAGGTCAAAGTTCTATGTATATTGAAATCTTCACCGATCTTCAGTCACATTGGGCCCAACTTTAGCAAAACTCCATCCAAGAAACCCGACTAATAGAAAGAGACAAAAGGAAAACGAAACCAAAAAAAAAAAAAAAAAAATAGAGGGACATAGTTACTGAAATGAACAAATTAAGGCATCAAAGTGATCCAATAAGGACAAATATATTAGACAGCAATACATGGGAGAGACATTGATTGGAGGAAGCATACAAGAAAATTATAAGATAATTAGAGGTTAAGGATGAAATATACTATATCAATATGCGTCCCTTTTTTACAAGTTATTTTTAACACCTTCCACGTTTATAAATTTCAGATCCCATGAAAAATATGTCGAAAATCTAATGGTTTGAAAATACTGCACAGTATGGATAAGTTAAATTTTATTGCATAAAAATAACTAATAATTTAATAATATTTACTATTTTTTTAAGGGAGAAGGAGGAAAATAGCATATTTATTATAATATTTAGCAAAAGGTTTGCTAAATAGCAGAATACTCGAATTATGTCCTTTTTACGTGTATAAAGATATCCAAAATGCCACACACTAAGCTCTCAAAAAAAAAAAAAAAAGCCCCATACTAAGAGTATAATTTCAATTTTCTCTCAAATCTCTCCATCTCTTACTCACTCACACTCACTCTCTCTCTCTCTCTCAAAAAAAGAAGAAGAAAGAATATAACATGTTAAAGAAGAGATAGAGCAAGCCAAAAGCAAAGAAAAGTTGGAAAATGTTAAAATTGGAAAGCTCATATGACAATTTGAAAAGGCTGAAATTGTAGTAAATAATATTTTTAGAAAAAAACTTGAGAAAGTAAATAGAAAATTTAAGAATATTTAAAATAAATAGATATTATTAAGGTAAATAAAAATCAACCTTGTAAGATGTTATTTATTTTAAATATTTTAAAAGAACTGGTATTTACTTTAAGTTAAAAAAAATCTATTATTTACCTCTGTTTTTCGTATTGAAAAATGAAAAAACTCAAACTCAAAGATAAATAAAGTCCAAAAGTAAAAGAGAGTACTGATTTGTCTTTTGAGTGAGGATTTGAGGAGCACAAACAAGTAATTATGTCAGTGTAACATTTTTTTTTTCAACACTGGTCTCTACAGGCTCCGTGCAAGTACTTAAATATTTTTTTGGTTGAACAGTACCCCTATTTTGACCCCTCTTAGAGTTCGAACTTTGGAAATTTTAACCTTTACCCTCCTCCCACTTACTGGATTATACATAGATATACTAAAAATAACGAAAGAGAAGTTGTAGTAAATAATACATTTTCAAAACTTATTGAAATTAGTAGTAGGTTTTGAAAATATTTATAATAGTAACTAATTACCCCTATAAATAGTTCTCATATAATTAAACTAGATGTACTTAACACTAGTTGTTAAAAACCATCTTAAAAAAGAGTTGATTGAAAAAAAAGGTTTAGTATTAGAGGCTCATAAAATACCTACCAGCACTGTTACTTATCACCGCCGCTTGCAACATGGTTCTTCCACGGGGGACTCTAGCTGCCAGCGGCAACGAGCACTTCTCCAACATCAATGTCACTAACTGCTCGTGCTTTCTCACTGCCCCCATGTAAAGCGCGTCTCCCCGTCCTTCTTGGCGCCGTAGTACTCATGAAGCCCAGGACAATCTTCATCAACCAACGCGCTCACAACCACAACATGTCCGAACCGCACTGCCTCTTGCAACGCCTTGTCCTTCACAAAGTTCCTCGTCCTCACCATCTCTTTCGCCGCTTCCTCACCGCTCTCAATATCAATATCATGTTGATCAGCCTTTACTCGAGCGATGAGAAGCTTTACTATCCTTTCGTGGCCGTACCTTGCCTCCACGTGCAGTGGAATGTCTCCGCTGTTGTTGGGCCGACGGAGAAGCGCTGGACAAAGATAAAGGATCTCTTCGACCATAATTTTTCGGTTTAAACACGTTTGAAAAGCCTCCTAATCTTTATTCCTAACCTTTTTCCTGTAGCTAAGTAGTCTTTTTTCATAAATAAGGAGTATCAAAAAAGTCTCAACTATTGAGTGTAATAAATTATTTCCGTTATCACCTTTCATCAACATTTATGTCTTAAATTTCTTAAAGAGGTTAGTAAGGAAGGTTGTTTATTACCTTGTTTATTTTCACCTTTCTCTCAATAGTGTTTAACTTATGTTGAATACAATAAATGCTCAGCCACAACCACTGCGGACTGCATGATCTGATGATGAAAAGATAAACGCTTTTATTTTCATTCATTTTTTTAGGATGTTGGTATTCTCAGTTTCAACTAAAATTTTTAATTAATTACTATAATATAAAGCTTTTATA
Organism: Artocarpus hirsutus; assembly: GCA_946598075.1. Taxonomy (NCBI): domain Eukaryota; kingdom Viridiplantae; phylum Streptophyta; class Magnoliopsida; order Rosales; family Moraceae; genus Artocarpus; species Artocarpus hirsutus. Next base: position 4,787 of record CAMOHE010029530.1, on the reverse strand, counting down.
TACTTTAGTGTTTAAAAAAATGAGCTTCATATAGTGCAAAATTCTTACAAGTTACAGTGGTTTTAACGAAAATCTGTTCAAAGTTCAGACCAATACTCCTAAATAGCCTACAAGTTTCATATATTTTTAAATTTTCTATTTTTCAAGCTATTATTAGCACTTCCTTTTTTTAGGTTCCATGATGTCTCTATCATTGAATGGTTATATCATCTTTTTGGTTGTATAATCTTTATGTCTTCTTTCTTTTCCCAGGCGTTTAATATATATTTTTGTGTTGTTTAATTTAGAAGGCAAGATTTATTTTGATATGTTTTATGAATAGAAAAGACATTGTATGGTTGGTTTTTTTCCACCGTAGATATATGTTGTAGCTAATAGTAATATTCCATTATTAGCTACATTAAAATCTCAATTAGTCTACATGATAAGTCTTTATCTTGAGAAGACAAGGAAATTGTTATTATTAATTTTTTTGCTTACTTACTATTTCATATATTTATTTTATTAAGTTCGTTAAAAATAAATACTATGCATAATAGATGTTCTTAACATTGTTCCTTCGAGTTTTAATTTTCTGAGGTGTTTGACAAGTGAATTAAAACTAATTGTTTCAATCAACTACAATGTCATCGGCCTTCGATGGTGGTTAAGATTGTCGATTGTTGCTTGAACAAATGTTGTGGTTGAAGAGCTGTCATTGGTGGTTGAATAACCGTCATCAGGGTTGTCCTACGGAATTTATATTTTATGTTCGCAATTAAAAACGTTAGTTTGTAGTGATATGCTCATCGGTGGAGTGCCTCTTATCATCCCATGTCATCCTCAGGAGCATTACGTGGGACGATTTTGATTTATAATTCAAGAAAATTCTATATATATAGCACGAAGATGACAAATATGCTGGAGATCCCGTTCAAATTTCCTAATTACTGGTTGAAATTTGGATAAAAGTAAATTTCATACTCCGCTGTCCAACCTTCTAGAGAGAAGATCGAGATGAGTTACTCAAATATAAGTACCCTATCTTCCGAATGATGATTGTAGAAATGTTTGTATTCTATTAACACATTTTTATAAGAGCAATGCTGTGGTAAGACCCACTCAAAAACCCTTTTTTTTAGTCGTTGGATAAAATCTAATGGTTCAAAATATAAGTTTTAAAAAAATTAAAATAAACACACCAACACCCTATCGTTTTTATTTTCGTATTAGATTTTTTAAATAAAAAATAAAATTCAAAAATTGAAAAAAAAGGAGAAGATCTCCTTCTCCGTTGTGTCGTTCACCTCCTTAGAGAGCCACTGTGGCCACCGTAGCAGCGTCATGAGAAGATCGCTATTGTCAATAGCAACGGGACCCCCATGGTGTCGTCTGCCTCACCAGAGAGCCACCTAATCAGAATCACCACAGATCTCAACCCCATAGTGCTGTCTACCTCACGGTGGGTTGCGACCCACCCTTCAATCTGTCACAACAGTGGTCATGACCTCCACTTATTGGCTTGGGATTCCATCATGGTGTTCTTCCATGAGGTTGCAATCCCATCTTGACTGATGGGTTATGATTCCGTCCGTTGTGACGGAGGTCATAGATGGAATTATGACACCTCCGTTATGCCGGATGTGAGATCCCCTCCCCATCATTAAAGGTAGATGACTTTTTTATTTTTCTTATTTTTTTCTGTGTTTTTTTTTTTTTTTTTGTCATTAACAACTAAAAGAAGCTCCTCTGTGGTTTTTTTTGTCATTAACAACTAAAAGAAGCTCGTCTGTGGTTTATGAATCATGTCCTATAGTTGGAGAAGAAGATAAAGAAAAAAAAGAGTAAGTTTATGTTGTTTTTTTAATAAAGAGATGATGTTTGGTTACAATTTCAAGAAAAAAAAGAGTAAGTTTATGTTGCAAATGACAACGTTAAACTAAAAGGGAAAAAATCACCTTAAATGTTAACAAATAATTCCTAACTTTTAGCCAAAAGTTTTTGTTTCACAACACAAACTCAGTTATGAACAGTGTAAAGCTCTCACAACATAAAACTTTATCATACTATAGTAAAAAAAGTTACCACTAAAGGTTTCCACCACTAGCCAAACACTCTATAAGATAATTTGAATACTTTGGCCTCTTTATATAAGCTTCAAGCCCCCCGCTTTTGCTTCATAACTGATGTGGGACTAGACTCCCTATATTAATTTTGCCAAAAGTCTAGCGCTTGTTGCAACATCAACACACAACAGAACGAGACTCAAAGTCGGACATGGGTTTCTCGTTAATCATCATAGACGTCCACGAGAATAGTTGTGGCAGGTGGAGAAGGGACTCTCTGCAGTGGTGGTAGTGGCGGCAGATAAAAAGCAACCATAAGGTGATGATGACTGCTAGGATGCCTCCAGAGTGGTGATGTTGGTCTCCGAGAGGCTTGAAATGGAGGCCACGGCTTATATTGCGATGGCAGATGAAGTTGCTTCATCGATAATTATTCTGTCAAGTTGTTACTTGGTGCTTGATCACAATCTCTATAGGTTGTAGCTGACGTCGTCAAAGGGTTGATGTCATGTTAGAAAAGTGAGAGCCATGGATGACATATTTCTTGAATGTTTGAGCGTAAGCCACTCGCCGTTGGGGGGCCGGAAAAGGGAAGCCCAAGTTGGGCAATTTAATTGCATCTCGACTTTTGTAGAGAGGTATATATGGGTTATTTTATTGGTCAAGACTTGAAGAAATGATTGCTTAGACTTGATCAGGTACAGTAAAGCAAGGCATTTTAGTTTTCTTTTGGGCCGCAGCCTATCGATTGTCTCACAAAATTTCTCCCTTTAGTAAGAGAAACTAGCTAAAGCAGTTGTCATTATCTCACTAAAAAAACTAGACTTTTAGTCATTATTTTTTAGCAAATTTGTAACTAATATATTTTTAGTCACAACTTTAATTAATTTTTATTATGATTAAAACTTTTAATCATAAAATTTTTAGTTACAGAAACAAACATGCATTTAGTCGTAACAAAATGATGTGACTAAAAATTTTAATAAAAACTGTTATGATTAAAAGTTTTGTTTTTGTAGTGTCTCTTTATGAAAGACTATAATTCTACTAAGTTCTTGTTAGCAATTAATGTTTATAAGATTATTGGTTTTTCTGATCTAGAAATGTATGGTCTTGTTTCGCAGGATCCATTTACCACAGTTCACCTTCGCTTGTCTTATCTATGTTCGGGAGCCACTCACAGTCACCGTCAATTTTATGTTCGCTTTGCTTTGCGTTATTGCGGTTTTTATTTTATTAATGTTTTTGGGAGAAAAAGGAAGAAGGTAGTTTTTCTTTTTTCTTTTTTTAAGGAAGAGATGTTAAAAAAAATAGAATTTTACGTTCTATTAAATTAATTGAGAATTTGATAATTAAAAGGACAAACTAGATATTTTACAAGCCAAAGATGAACTCAAAATACCAAAATTAAAATTTTAAAAATCACAAGGTAGCTATTTAATATTTTTCAAACAACATGAAATCAATATAAATATTTATTTAGCATATGCCCATTGCTCACTATCCAGAGGATCGCACAAACTCAAGAACTGAATAATGTATTGAGCGTTTCTTTTGTTCAGTGGCCCTGCCTGCGTCTATCAATCCAAAATATATAAAGTAAACTTGTGAAGAAGAAGAAGAAAGATACGCCAATTATGCAATTTGCAGCGGCAAGCGCGACGGATGGTGCTAAAGCCGCATACGTACCTGTGATGAATGCGATCACCATCGCTATCATAGAATAGGTCGTTAGACTATGCGCCCTATCTTGGTATTTTGCCCTCGTGGCCTTGTTTACTAACTGCAGATTGATATAAAGCTGGATGAGTACGGAGGCACTGGAGAGCACCATGGCCATGGTATCTGTTATCATGAACGCTTGAAACGCATGGCTTTCCCTTAGAATCGCTGTGCCTCGGAGCGGACCTTCGTCACTGCCGACGTAGCCCCCTGGCAATGTGAAACCTGCTGCGAAGGTTATGGTGGCGATGAGTGTTGCCACTACGAGAGTAGATTCTCGGGTTTTCTCAAACTTAGAGGAGGCTTTCTGATCTTCGTCTTTGTCATTTTGTTCTTCAATTTCTTGTGGATCATCTTCATCTTTATAGATCAACACGCTGTTGCCAGGTAGCAGGACGGGTAGTCTTTTGAAAAATCTCGACACATGAGGACCAAACTGCACGAACAACAATATTTATGAACGTGTTTCAGGGTTACAAATTATTAGTACTACTCATTGACAATTATTAGCTGCGTACCGATAACAAGGAAAAGTTAAAAGCTTCATTTAAATTGAAAATTGAGAGAAAACGAAACATGCGGTGTTTTGTGGTGAGTGTTTACCTTTATAAGATAAAGGTCATGTGCAGTCTCATTTTTCTTGTTGAAGATATCCACCTTCCTGGGATGAAAGATTAAAGCCCATAGAACGTACATGTGTCCCATAGAAACATGGAGAGGCGTATTTCCTTCAATATCTTTTCCATTTAAAAGATTACTTAATGAGTAGTCATTCAGGATTACCATTACTGCTGAATGTTTATTGCTTTCCGTAGCGAAGTGAAGAGCGTTCCGTCTTCTATTGTCGACCAATTCTCCGCAATCCGGACAACGTGAAAGGATTTCCGACATCATCTTATGGTAGGCCTTTGGAGGCTGCAAGATGAAGAGGTGTCCTGCCTTTTAAGTCCTTGATGTAGGCTGCATCTTTATCCCATCTTAACAAATCCTGTACAATTGGCATGTAATTCAGGTGTGCTC
>CAMOHE010029529.1:0-11979 GCA_946598075.1 Artocarpus hirsutus | reverse complement strand
AGGTCTACACAGTCTAAACCGTGCAGTACCGGGTAGATCAAATTTGATGTGTAACTTTTAAATTTTCATGGACATACTGCACTTTTGAAAACTGTGATTTATTTGCACTCTAAAAATAATCACATAAATTTTCAATTCACTTGTTGTATTTTTATGTTACTGCAATATTTATTTTGACATAGAAAATCATTTTTATAATTTTATCCATACTATATAGATTTTGTGACTTAATTTTGAAACAATAAACTTTGATATGTTTGTCTTCAAAATCGATGATTAATTATTTTCACAACTATATACATATTTATACATATGGATATATGTATGTGAATTCTAAGAAAGATATTGTGCATTTAACACTTTGCTCAATATAATTATCTATTTATTTTAAACTTTTTAAAAACTTTAAAAATGTGATTTAAAACATATATTTTTATTAAAACTTTTCATATTATAAACTTCAAATTTCATTTAAAAACAATAGTTGTAATTTTATAAAAGTTTTGTAAATTAAATTGACTATCTGAAAGTCAATTTAATTTAAATTCCAGTCTTAGCACAATTTTGTGCTTCACGAACTACTTCTTATAAAGAGCTATTTATGGGTCCACATATTACCAATAGATCAGCGTTTGTGGACTCCATCAATGCTCTTCTTGTTCTTATCATTCACTATTATTTTAATAACTGATATTATTATTATTGTCATTGTTATTACAACAATAATAATAAACTTTACATAATTATTAATGTGTACAATAATTAACTATACACATTTAAAACATTGAAATTATTGCATCCTTGAACTTGGTGCTCACCATTTTTAATTTATGGTATGGAGCTCATGATCATTATTGATCTGGGTTTCTCTTACTGAACTGTTATCATATAGGAATTTTTCACATGATCATAGTACGTTGGAAATTCCACTTTTGCCAAATAACATTGTCTTTTTGGCTCATGCATAAAATTAATAAATCATGAATTCTTGGTTTAGCACATTGAATAATTATTTTTAATTATTTTAATGTACTATCATAACATTACATTATTACATGTTTCATAAATAAAGCACATAATTTGTGCATTCACAATATTAATTATTTCTAAGGTCTTACGGCTATTAAGACCTTTAAATATGCGTGTTAATAAATGCTAAACTTGTACTTTCTTAAGTACTTAGCTAAGTCATGAGGGACAAACCCTCAATTAATTATATTTATTAACGTTTGAATTTTTCGGGTCATTACAAAATACAGATGAGTTTGGACTACCCTATCAGCCTACCTATTAAACTACACATTTTAGACCTCTCTTCCAGCCTGTCGATCTATAAGATTTGGCCTACCAGTTTTGCAGAGTTCGGCCTGCTGGCCTACGAGGTTCGGCCCGCCAATTTTTAGGGTTTGGCTTATTAAACCTGGTAGTGTTTAGCCTACCGATATACAGGATTCGGCCTGTTGATCTACAGGGTTTAGCTTACTGAACCTGTCAATAGAAGAATTTTTGGAAATCCAGTTTTTCCATTTTTGAAGGTTTCAAACTTTAAAACTCAATCCGACCATTTTTATCAACTTTCAAGACAAAAAATTCATAAAAACTATGAAATGCCACATCAAACACATATAGATCATCTTTCTCAAAATTTTCATACTCAACATACAAATTTAAACCAAAAATCAAAACTTTTCAAAACTAGTTCAAAAACTCATTTTAAACAAAGACCTATGTAATCAAGCTTCAAGAAAGTTGTGTAATAACTCACAAACATTAAAAACATATTTATCACAAATCTTATGCTAATTCACAAATTTAGATCAAAGTTTTAACTTAGAAAACCTTATCTCAAACTTGAAGAAAAATAGTGATTTTGCTTGCAAAAATCGTTGATCTTAGGTTTGTGATCTTGGAAGATCTAAGAAATTAACCTCGGATTTCTCTCTTGATTACCTTGAAGTTGGGTTGATGATCTTAATTTGAAGCAAACTAGGGAGAGCGAAAAAAGAGAAAACAAGAGAGAAAAAGAGAGTTGGCATGAGAGAAAAAGAAAAAGGAAAGAAGAAAGGGGAATGCAGGGAAATAAGTCTCCTTCGAAGACTTTTAGGCATATAATGCCAAATAGCATTTTTGAAATAATTTAAAAGTTCCAAGGGCATCTTGGTTAATATAATAAATAGGTATAGGAAATTTTTAAAAAATTTGAAAATATATAGAAATAAATAATGTGGAATAAATTTTAGATGAAATAAAAATTTTAATTAGTGCACTAATAATTAATTTAATTATAATAATACCCATTAGAAAAATAATGGGTGCCATAGAAATTGACTTGGAAAGCGATAATGATCCAATTTCATAACTAGTTTCATTTTCACAAGCCTTGAAAAGTGTTGATTCTGACAAGTGGTTTAATGCTATAGAAGATGAGTTAAAATCTATGGATCAAAATCACGTTTAGGATCTTGTTCGGTTGCCTGAAGATTGTAAGAGAGTGGTGTAAATGGGTCTTTAAGACCAAGAGCAATATTAAAAGATACAAAGCTAGATTTGTTGTCAAAGTTTTTATGCAAAAGTAGGAAAAAATAGACTAGAAGGTTGGCAGTTTCGCGCAGTTTTGGTTTGGTTTTTTTTTTTTTTTGGATGGTGGGTTGATGGTTAACCGACCCGCAAACCGCTCATAGAACTATGGGCGGTTTCAGTTTAGTTTTCGGTGGGTGTGGGAGGCTGCGGGTAGGTTTTATCGGTTTGGACCTATACTATAGCCCAATGTAATTTTTTTGGGCTTTTTGAAAACAAAAAACTAAAGAAAATATGTAGAAAAAATATTACATTCTGAATTTGAAGTCCTCCCTCTCCACCATCTCCATATATGAGCACAAACCAAAGCTCATGCATGCCTTTTCAACCAGAGCTATTGGCTAGGGACTTCTAAACCTATGTTAGTTGCCTCTCTAAGTTCCTAGGTGTCTTTCATATTGCCACCACAATCTTTCCTTGAGAAGCTAATCGACCAGAGATTGAGATAAAAATAAAAATAAACAAAGGAAGAAGAAGAAGCAAACTTCAACTAAAAGGTGAGGACTTTAACATCTTCATTAGTAGAGTGAAAACTTTACCGAGAACAACCGCTATTGATTTTTGAAAAAGCACATCGGGCTAACAAGGCAAAACAGTATTACCCAACTGAAGGAACCACAAAATCATAAAATATAGGAAAAAAATAAAAAAAATGTTAACCCAATTCATCTCAAGGAGGCCAAAAATAGAGATGGTTGAAAAAAAGCCTATTTTCTTTGCCTTCCCGTGAATGGTGGCCAAAATGACTCATTGTTAATGGCGAAATCAACATCACATGTACAGATCTCATAGTCCATATATTTCAGTGGTAAGCGTTCAACAGTAAGATCCAATGGCGGTGACATATGGAGGCTAAGCTGCCAAAAGAGAGAGTGGATTATGGTGGAACTCCTTTGGTATACTAGCCGACAAAAATGAGGACGATCGATTTTTTTAAAAGGTTATAATTGGTTTTTAATCGTATGTGGCTAGAATTATTTTAGTTTTGGTACCCTTTTCATCTTTTTTACCCTTAGATTTAGATTTAATTGGGGGGGGGGGGGGGGAGTCAAAGTCCCGGAGGACCAGATTGGTTCTAAGGAGAGGACTGTCGATGGTGGCCACCATGGATAGAGCTAAGAAGGAAGAGGAAGAGCAAGAGAAGAAGAGAGAAGAAGAAGAAGTAGTTATGGCATATTTGTTGAGGTAGAGCGGGAAGAAAGACGAGGGGACATGAGTGAGGTTGAAGTAGTAATGTGGAATTAGGTTTTTTTTTTATTACATATATAAGTAGGTGGGTTTAGGTTGAACCTGTCCCCAAAATCTTAAAACTGAACCCACCTGCTTGTATATGTTGGTGGGGGGGTTACTGACGTGGCCCCTTTTCTTGAAGGGCAGGGCGGGCATGGGTGGTCAGTAGGTGTAGGGCGATTTTTGTAGCCCTACTCAGAAGGAAGACGTTGACTACAAAGAAACTTTTTTAACTGGTCTCTAAAAAAGATTCATTTAGAATTATCATGGTATTGGTGGCTCATTTTGATTTAGAGTTGAACCAAATGGATATGAAAACCACCTTTCTTAATGGAAATTTATAGGAAGAAATCTATATAGACCAACCTAAAGGCTTTTCAAGTAAAGAAAAAGAGTACATAGTGTGCAAATTAAAGAAATCAATGCATGGACTAAAAAAAGTTTCCTGACAATGGTATATTAAATTTAACGATATCATTACTTCATTTGGATTTAAGAAAAACACAGTTGATCGACGTCTATATATAAAGGTTAGTGGGAGCAAGTTTATTTTCTTAGTCCTATATGTTGATAATATTTGCTTGTTGCTAATGATCTTGGTTTATTACACGAGACCTAGAAATTCCTCTTCAAGAACTTTGAAATAAAAGGCACAAGTGAGGTAAGTTATATGATAGGAATTAAAATATTCCATAACAGATCACAAGGATTGTTGGGGTTGTCTCAGAAAGGTTGTATCAACAAAGTTTTAGAGAAATTTAAGATTGAGCAAATTAGCACCAATTGTATGATTGCAGATCCTTTAACAAAAGTATTACCACCGAAACTATTTATTGAATGTGTTAAACATAGTGTTATTAGGCATCATTAGTGGTTATCTATTATGTTTTATCACTATTACAAACTGCAAATTTCATGATGGTTTAAAATTGTCATGGAAAAATTTCACGACGGTTAAAAAACCGTCATGAAAACTTCAATCGAGGTACAAAATTGAGTTTTCACGATGGTTTTTTACTGTCATGGAATAACAAAATTGGCTCAAAAAGGGGTCGTGGGTGTACATCGTCCACAACAATTTTTCTAAAAAACCATTGTAGAATCTTGAGATTCTACGACGGTTTTTTCAAAAACAATCGTAGAATCTTAGGATTCCACAATAGAAAATTGGCATTGCCCGCAAAAAAAATTTCCAAAAATTTGTGATTTTTCACGGGATGGCTAGTCCCATGTGTTATCCTATTACAACAAAGCCCTGATTGCATACAAAAATTGATGTATATTGAAATTACATGGTATTTACAAGATCATTTACATTTGACCTATTTTGAGCAATTATTTATCTAATATCTCTATCTATCTATCTAAAAATTACATACCTATTTACAAATTGTATCTACTCTAATCTAACTTCATGTACGTCCGTATGTATATAAACCTTTCTTTCTCATCGATGAACTTTTTTAATCAATGTAGCTCTTTGCTCAAAGTCTACTTTTGGATCAAATTTGGTTTATTTACTATGTTGGTTTCCTTTGCTATATTGCGATGAAGATGGAGTGCATTCTTCGTACTCGTCCTCGTACTGGTCACTATCGACTTCGCGAGTCATTGTACCTGTGCAAAGTCAGCAAAAACTAACACACAGATGGTAATATTAAATTACTATGTTACAGTCAAAAACTAACATATTCTAAATTGATATATTACACAAATACATATTAAAAATCACATATTATAAGTTGACATATTATACATATTTACATAATTTCACATATTGCACATATTCACATCTTCACAAGTTTACAATTTCAATTACACAATTTCACATATTCACATGATTTCACATATTCCACATATTCACATCTTCACATATTCACAAGTTTTCAATTTCAATTACACAATTTCACATATTTACAATATTCACAAGTTTACAATTTCACATATTCATATAATTTTACATCTTCATATATTCATAAATTTACAATTTCAATCGACGATTTCACATATTCACAATATTCACATATTCACAAGTTTACAGTTTTAATTACATAATTTCACATATTCACATATTCATAAATTTATAATTTCACATATTACACATATTCACATATATATAATTTCACATATTCATATAATTTCACATATTTACAAAACAAATAAAATTTGTGGGGCCGAGGGTGGGGCGGGGTGGGGCGATGGGGGCTTAGGTGGGGCGAGGATAGGGCGGGGTGGGACGAGGGTAGGTTGGGCAAGGGTGAGATGGGGTGGGTGGGGCAAGGGGGGCGAGGGTGGGGCTGGTGGGGGGTGGGTGGGGCATAGGGGGCGAGGGTAGGGGGTGGGGCAGCGCAGGGGCAAGGGTGGGGTGGGGTAGGCTTGGGGGGTGAGGGAGGCGAGGGGGGAGAGAATGGGGGGTGGGTGGGGCTTTGGGGGGGGGTGGTGTTGGTGGGGTATGGTAGGCGCATGGGGTGAGGGCTGGGTGGGTGGGAAAAGGGTGGGGGGGTGCGGGTGAGGGAGGAGGGGGGCGGTGGGGAGGTGAAAGAGGAGAGAGAGAGAGGGAGGGGAAGCTTATCGGCAACAAAGAGGCAACGACAGCGGAGAGAGATCTTGAGAGAGAGAGAGAGGGATTTTAGAGAAAGAAAAAGGGATTGCTTTTAGATAGAGAGGGAGGCGGACTCAAAATGGGGAGGTAGGCACACGTTTCAAAATTTTTAAAGAGGAAAATGAACCTTTCACAACGGTTTATTTATAAACCATTGTGGAAGCTATTTTACAGCATTTTAAATGCTGTAAAAAGAATAAAGAAAATACTCCTTCCACGACGGTTTATAATTAAATAGTCATGGAAGCTATTTTGCAACATTAAAAATGCTGTAAAAAGAAAAAAAAGAAAATACTGCCTTCCATGACAGTTTATCAAAAAACTGTCGTGGAAGCTATTTTACAGCATTTTAAATGCTATAAAAGGAATAAAGAAAAATACTACCTTTCACGACGGTTCATTTATAAACTGTCATGGAAGCTATTTTGTAGCTTTAAAAATGTTATAAAAGAAAAAAGAAAATACTGCCTTCCATAATGGTTTTTTTATAAACTGTCGTGGAAGCTATTTTATAGCAATTTAAATGCTGTAAAAAGAAAAAAACTACCTTCCACGACAATTTATAAATAAACCATCGTGGAAGCTATTTTATAGCATTGTAAATGCTGTAAAAAGAATTAAGAAACATACTACTTTCCACAACGGTTTATAAATAAACTGTCATGGAAGCTATTTTGCATCATTTTAAATGCTATAAAAAGAAAAAATAAATTACTACCTTCTGTGACGGTTTATTTATAAACTGTCATGGAAGCTATTTAATAGCATTTTAAATGCTGTACAAAGAATAAAGAAAAATACTACCTTCCATGATGATTTATAAATAATAGTCATGGCAGCTATTTTGCAGCATTAAAAATACTATAAAAGAAAAAAGAAAATACTGCCTTCCACGATGGTTTATTTATAAACTGTTATGGAAGCTATTTTACAGCATTTTAAATGCTTTTAAAAAAAAGAAAGACAATCTTCCACAACGATTTATAAATAAACTGTTGTGGAAGTTATTTTATAACATTTTAAATGCTGCAAAAAGAATTAAAAATCCCTTAAACTATCGTGGAAGCTATTCTACAGCCTTTTAAATGCTATAAAAAGAAAAATACTGTCTTCCATGATGGTTTATAAATAAACTGTCGTGGAAGCTATTTTACAACATTTTAGACGCTGTAAAAAGAAAAAAGAAAAATACTGTCTTCTACGATGGTTTTTTTAAAAACCATCGTAGTAAGTCAAGCATACCACGACGATTTTTTAAAAACGGTTGTGGTAGCTCATGCCCTTACCACGACAGTTTTCGTCTTTGGGTGTAACTTGCTGTATTTTTTCCCTTATAATGACAGTTTTTGAGAAACAGTCATCAAATAAATGTCATAAAATCTTGAATTTGTTGTAGTGTATTTCATTTTAATAATAATGACAGTTTGAGCTCTCTTATTATGTTCCTAATATATCATGTTTTTCTATTTTGTATACATGATTGTTATAGATTAATGTTTGATAGGATAGTCTCACTGAAAACACTAAAGTGGAGTATTATTATACCTCTTAATTATAAATCATGTTAAATAGATGTCTAATAATGTAATACATAGAAGGGACTACATTAAGTTACTGATATAAAACCACCATAACTCACTTTAGATTTTTCGTTTAATTATATGTAGAATACTAGCCAAGTTTAAGAAGATTTAGCATAATATTGTTGTACACATTATAGCCTTATTAAACTAAGAAAGGAATATCACATGGGCTAAGTGGGAGAATATTACAATTATAACCCATATGATTAATTAAATGCCCTACAAAATTATCTAATTTATATTTATTTATTTATTTAGTTTAATAATTATTTAAATGCTAAAATCCTATTGGCTATTAGGGATTACAACTCTTATTAAAGGATATGTTTGTGTCTATAAAAGGTTATGTGCTTTAATAGAAGGCATCTGTTGAGGATCTATAAATGAGAGTCTAGTCCTCTCTCTACCCAAATAATTATATTCATTCTTTCTATCAGGAAAAAATGAATGTTCTTTTTTTTCTGACAAACTTTCTAGATAATTGTTTCATTATAAATCAAAGTCATAAATTAAGATACGCTCTAATTTTTTATCAGTGAAAATTATTAAGTTCTAAGATTACTAGGTATTACAAAAATCAAAGTTTTTTTTTTTTTTTTTTTATAGAAATTGAATCTTCATTCAACTAGAAAATAGTACAAGCAAAGATTCAAAACAGCTACCCATTGAGCACCAAAGATCCTAGATACTGATTAAATCTACTAGTTTATCAATTATAGCATAAGGATAAACGACGTTGTCAAGATCTATGGGGAGAACCCGCTCCCGCTCGATACTATTGAAACAACACATTGGCTTGACGTTATTCTCCAAAACTGTCGATGGATGAAGTCAATCAACTAGAACTTCTAACACCTAAATGAGGGCACTTATACTCCAGCCTAGATACAACTCTAGCCAACAAAAACCACATACCACACTACTAACTAGTGGGTATACAAACCAAACCAAACTAAGAGGTTGGGAAACCACCTCCTTTATTTTATACAAAACAATAAAACAACAATAGTACAAATATAAAAACATCAAAATCTTGGAAGAAACACCCCGGCTTTGGAATTCCCTCTACCCTCGTTCGGTCTCCACCTGGTCCAGGCTCCAGCAACCTATCCCAACACCCCCTTTGTGACCCGAGTTCCAAATAGCTGGGATGAACCCAGCTCCTTCGAACAACACCAGTTTCACCTCTACCATAATGCTGCCCTGCTTCTTGGTCGTAGCCGATGCCCAAACATCCCCAGCTATCCTCTTTTCCCATAGGTTAGTTTGCCTTCCCCTTTTGGCCATATACAAGCCTCATCCCTTAGATCGGCGTTGAGCCCCCATGCCACACCTCGATCCAACCACTAGAACTGCCTCCTTTTTCATCGGCACAAAAAACTGTTAGCCTCCTATCCACCTCGCCCTAATAGAAGGTGGAGATCTCTACTGCCATGAACTTCCCCTCCAAGCCTGGTCTCTACATGGCCTCCCTCTTGTGGATCCAAGCTTCGGCGACTCACCCAGAGGTGGCACTAGGCTTTGGACCTAGAGTGAGAGGGGGCAACGCTAGACCTTACAAAAGTTTTTGAGAAACCCTAGCAAAGAGCTTACAAGGGGAAGAGAGAGAGACTTTTTTTTTTTTAAGTTTTCATTTGCCTTGAAAACAAAAATCAAAGTTTAAGAGAAGAGAGTTTTGTAAATTGTTATATGGTATTTTCAACATATTAATTATTTTCTCCAAGCTATCATCTAAAATAGTAAAATACTATAAATTAAAAAGAGAGTGCCTAAACTGCTGAAACAGAGGAAGCATAGGAACAAGGCCAACACATTTTTAGGACCTAACTATGCAGACGAGTCCTAATAACCACATACACAGGTAATTTTCGACAAAATTGCAAAGATAATATAAGTCTTCCAATCAAATTACAGATGTTTCTCATCATATGTCATAAATGTATGTCGATGTACAAATTTTGTGGATGTTATATTTTGTATTAAGAACATGTTGACAGCTGTCTATTGTAACCTAGTCCGTATGTATACACTTCAGTGTCACCTGCACGTTCAAAGAAGTTTTTCAAAGCATTTACTAAGATTCAACTAGTAAATTGGCTAACTAATTAAGAGTGTCTACACCTTCCTATTAAAAAAAAGTTTGATGGAGCGGCGGTTTAGCAGAAGTAGGAATGATTACTTCGAAGTTCAAACCAGACCGTGAGCCAAATCCAAACCAAAGAACGGAGTTGCACCTCAGCTCTCTACAACTTTTCTTTGTTAAATTTTTAATTCCGAATTATCAAAAGCTGCTTCTCTTTGTTGCTCGTAGGCCATATATAAGGCTCTAATAGGGTATTTAGTAAAGTTTGTTAAAACTAAATTTTTAATTAAGAATAATGTAAAGCTCTCACATGCTACAATAAAAGAAAAAAGTTCTTACAATATAAAACTTTTATATGCTATAGTATTTTGAACCAAAAAGTTGGTTCTAAACAAACCAATACACTGCATTTTATTCCCCCTTGCCCACAAGACCAAAAAAAAGAAAAAAAGAAAAAAAAGGGACACCTTGAAGACACCCCATAGGACCAACTGTGCTTGTCGGTTTTTTCCTCCTATATTTAGTATGCACCTAAGTAATGATTTAAATCATGTAATAATAATAATAATAATAACCTACCGGGGAGAGAGCAAAAAGTTTTAGAAGATCTTTTATCAATTTATCAATGAAAACAACTAAAGAAGTTCCATCTATACCGTTATTGATTTAAAAAAAAAAAACAATGAAATTAGTTTTTGGGCAAATAGCATATGTCCCTCTTAAATAAAATTATAAAATAGTAGTAGACCTATATGAAATTGTTCAATCTATGGTGTTGTTATTTTATTCCATTCCTTGAAAAGTCTCGTGTAAGTTTTTTATTTCTTTTTATTTTTGTGATAAAGTAACTAATGGTTTAAACGTCGTGAATAACCTTTAACAAAACAGCCACGAAGAACTTTTAAAACAAAAACTTAATCAAGTAAAAAACGATACGAACCTTAAATGTGATAACAATCTTGTAAAGCGACAGCAAACTAAGAACTCTGCCACAAATTTCCTCAAAAAAAAAAAAAAAAAAAAAAAACTATGCCACAATAATTGCACAAAACGCCATGAATATAGAAAGGATACCTAAGTTCCTAACATAGCACAAGAACCTTAAATCGTCATTAGGTTAACAGAAAGTACGTGTGTGTGTGTGTGTGTGTTTGTATATATATATATATATATATATATGGAAAAACGCATCACATCCTTCTGAAATGACATTAAACTAAAAAGGCAACTAACTTATAAACGACAACGTTTACCTTTTTTTTTAAAAAAATAATAATAAAGACAACGTTTACGTGTAAACATGATTATAAAATCATAATCTCACACAATAACTTCAAATGAAGACGATCAAGTGGAAGACGACGATCAAGCTGGAGCTTTTGTCCTCGTCAAAACTAAAAACACGAGTATGATTTATCAATATGAAGATAGTCCTGTTGAGTTTTTTCAATGTAGTTATAGTATATATCAATAGGATGCTCGAATTTAAATGTGTCTTCTTGATGGATGTTTAGAAGGTGAAGTGGTAGACTATTCTGAAGATGGAGGCCTTGAAGAGGACCATGCAGTAACAAGCAAACAATTATATGATTTGCTCGAATTAAAAAAATGAAAAAATTAATATAGCATGGACTTATTGGGACAATTAATTGGCGGAACTTGATATTTTAAATAAAAAAAAATGATGGTAGAGACCGAGAAGAAAGAACTTGAGACTCTAATTTAAATTGAAAAAATAGTTGACACCGCGGAATATGAAAGAGAATGTTTTACCGGCCTAACTTTGACGGAGAACCCAAAAACTTACTTAAAAAAAGTCTCTTAAAGAGGAAAATCTTTAAATTGAAAAAAAAAAGAGAGTAACAAGCACCATTACGATAAATGACTTATAAATGAAATAATGA
>CAMOHE010029528.1:0-39648 GCA_946598075.1 Artocarpus hirsutus | reverse complement strand
CGCACATCATCCAAGTTCTTGTTTAATCCAATCAGAAATTTGAATAGACGTGCTTCTTCAACGATCTGCTTGTAGTAGAGATCATCTTCGGAACATTTCCACTTGCGCTCTCGAAACATGTCCAACTGCTGCCAGTGTCGGTTGAGAATGTTGAAATATTGAGTGACATTTAAATCTCCTTGGCGTTGATCATGGAGGATGCACTCTATTTCAAACAATTCTGACTTGTTTTCAACGTGTGAGTAAGCTTCCTTGGCTGCTTCCCAGATTTCAGCTGCTGTTTCGTAGAGGAGAAAATTTTCTCCTATTTCATTATTCATGGAATTGAGAAGCCAGGATTTCACCATGTTGTTCTCAGTTTTCCATGTTCGGAAGGTTGGATCTTCTTTCTCTGGTCTGACTGCTTCACCAGTAAGATACTCATCCTTCCCTTTTCCTGAGATGAAGATTAAAACGGATTGGGACCAGGCAAGATAGTTTTGGCCATTCAGTCTATGGCCTGTGATCACAAAGGACGATGTATCGACGGTTCCCGGCTGACTGGAAGGGCTCGGGATGACCTCCGCTGCTGTTGTTCCTCCTTCGGTGGCCATCAGCTTCTTTTTTTTTTTTTCTTCTCGGTTTAGAATATCAGAGTTGGCTCCGATACCATGTTAATTTTAGAGGAAAATTATTCTCTCTTTCTTATTATTTCATAACGAGTTACATAAGCCCTATATATAGAAGTCAGATTTGCTGCTTCTTTAAACCAGAAAAATCCTAACTACTAGCTAACAAGATTTTCCTAAAAATTGGGAAAATAAATATAATGGAATATCCTAACTAATTCAGAAGCTAACTAAAAGATTATGTAATCCTAGTATCTTCCGACAGTAACACCCAGAAATTTAATTAAGAATAATTAGTGTTTAAATGGTGGATTAGTATGCCTTGATATAAATTTAGACTTAATTTAAGTATTTTATGGTCTTTTAAATTTATCCAACTTTTAATTATTTCTATATGTTATTTTAAATTTTGAAACAAAACAATTTGTCAAATACCCGATACATTCCAATTACAAAACTATGTACTAGAGACATAGTTTTGCTCTGCAAAACTGCTCTTCCCCTCTTTATTTATTCCTCTCTCTCACTCTCACTCTCCCTCACTCTCTCAGACTCTCTTTCTCTCTTCCTCTCCCTCTCTCTCACGCAGCCCCTCTCTCTTCTCTCTCTCTTTATTTTGATTTCAAAATTTTGAGTTCAAGCTTCAAATCCTAGCTGTTGGGAGCTTAGGAGCACGATTGGGCTACAATTAAACCATTTTAAAGCTTTGATTCAAGGTTAGTTTCTTTGATTTTTAAATTTCAAACTTTTATCCCAAATCTTTCCATTTCTTTGAAATGTTGAAATTCGAGTTTCTTGAGCTGAGGAAACCCTTAATCTAAGTTAGTAGAACTCAAATCATCTAGAATCTAGCTTGATTTCACGAAATTTGAATTTAATTAAGATTTCCTCTTTTTCCTCATTTTTGGATTTCATAGAAAATTTATATGTAAATCTTGCCTAAATGTGTTTAAACGTGTTCTAACATGTTTTTCTATCATTTATGAATGTTATAAATGCTCTGGGACTTGAAAAATAGGTTTAGAATTGATTTTTGGGCTTGGGGAGGCTGAAAATCGAAGTCTCAGACATCCCTTGTTTTTCCAGTTTGGTAGGCCGAACTCAATGTTCGACAGGCTCGATTCGTAGGTTCAGCAAGCCGGATTCATTTGGTCAGCAGGCCAAACCTGGGCCATTTCGACAAGCCAGTCTTGGTTGGTCTACAGGCCGAATTGTAGAGTTCAGCAGGCTGGACCAGGGGTTTTGGCAGGCTGACCGGACTTCATGAAAACTCGTTATTTTTCGCCCATTTTTCACCGTTTAAAACCTAGATCAAGATTTTAACCTTATGAAATAATTTTGCGAACTTTAAAGGCATATTAAGACACCACGAGATAGCTTAGAGATATAGAATACCTTAAGCTAGATATCGATAAACTTAGTTTCTATTTAAGGTTATTCATGGTTTCGTAGAGCTAACGTATAGCGGATCGAGATTGCGGTGTTGAATGTTAGCACGGTATATCGAGGTAGGACTTCTACCCCTTTTTCTTTGGTAGCCATGTTTTTAAAGGATTTTGGCCACAAAGCATTTTGCTTTCAAATGTTTTCAAGAAATGAAGTTCATTACTTATTTTCATTATTGACTAAATAATAAATGATCATAATGAACGTAATGAGAATATTCGGTAAATGAGACATAATAATGATATGACATTGGATGTGTCGGTTAGTACTGTCTGGAATGATAAAATAGAGCATGATACCATATACAGAAATCGGGTCGTGGAAAGTACGACTTTGGGGATAGATCCCGAAACCCAACTGGGCCACTTCGGTGGTGATTCATATGGCTTTGCCAAAAACATGATAATGAGACTGTCTAAGGATGAATAAATGATTAAACAATATGAATAAATTTAATGAGCTTTAGTAGTTATTTGTTTATTTATTTATCTTGTTTTATAGCTTTTGTTTAAGAGTGAATTATATGTTTAAATTAAATGTTTTCAAAAGATTAGTCCTACGAAGTCTTTTGCTCACATTTTTCTTATTTTAAAACCTTTCTCCCCTTCTAAGTGGAATTCAGCTTAGGGAAGACTAAAGAACTAGGAAGGAATTGCAAGATTAGAACATCATTGTCTGGGGTATTTATCTATAAACAAGGCACATAACATTTTAATTTATTTCCCTTTTATTTGGACTGTGGTTATATATTTTATATCGTCGATACCATGTGTGCGCACTACTATAGGTCCAATGGGGCCCAATGGTGTTTGTTTATTTAATATTTTAATTTGCTTTGCTTGCTTTCATATTTTAACAAATAATTTAAGAAGTTTTAAATATTCTACATTATTATAATTGACTTAATATCTTTCAAAATGATAGTTTTTAATAAAAATTTAATTTATTTAACCTAATTAATCTGCCTCATCACCTCTTGAATTTGGGGACGTGAGAGATTGGTATCAGAGCCCTTGGTTTATGAACCTTGGGAATTATGTGCACATAGGTACGACAATAGAAAACCACTGATAGTCCACTTTTGTTTTCAAAATTGAGAGAATGGCACCAAGACGTCATCCAGTTGCTGTAGATGCGAATCCTCCAGATGAAGAAGGCTTGATAGGGGCCATGTTTGCCGCCTTTCAGTAGATGACAATGAGGGCTAGGCCCGAGGATTCTAAGGCAAGTTGTCGACATGGGTATTTTAAAAAGTTTCATCGTGTATCTATTCGGACTTTTGATGGAAATGGGGACCTGTAAATTGCTAAATACTAGTTAGATTCGATAGTGAAGCATTTGGACACTCTCGAAGCACTGATGGAGTATTGCGTCGATTTCGCTGCTTACAAGTTGGAAGGCAGCACCAATACATGGTGAAAACAAGCAAAGCGTTTGGAAAACGCTAGAAACATCAGTTGGGATAGATTTGTGGAGCTGTTTTATGAGTGCTACTTTTCGTTGGGATACAAGGATCAGAAGGTTATCGAGTTTTATCTATTAGAATAGGGTGATATGACAGTTCGTGAATATGAGGCAAAGTTTAAAGAGTTGGCCAAGTTCGCTCCATTCGCTATGGCTTCTAAGCAGGAGAAGTGCATTAAGTTCCAGGAGGATTCAAGGCATCTATTCGACAGCAAGTGGTGGCTTTGCGACTCCAGAATTTCAATGAGTTAGTATCTTCAACAATCTCTATGGAAAGTGATCATGCCTTATATAGCTAAATCCAAGCAAGGACATCAAAACGACCCCAAAGAAGTAATAGGAAGAGTAGTGGTAGCCGCCAAACCTAGGTGAAGAACTAGTAGGGAAATGCTAATAGTGGGAGTAGTAGTTCGTCAGGCTGTGGGCGTAGCAACCCCTACAGTTTTCATTGTCATTATTGTCAGCGGCCAGGATACATCAAGAGGAATTGCCCAATCAAGAACACATGGCAGGGATTCCAAGCCGGAGAGGGTGCAAGCTATCAGTTCCAAGGTTAGCCTCTAGCTCCACCACAGCAGCTTCCGCAACTGCTGTTTCATCAGTCCACTCCACAGCAGATGCAGTACCTGACGCAGGGATATCAGCAGCAAGGTTTCCAGCGAAAGACTCCGTAGTATCGAGTGCCAAGTGCAACAAGCGTGCAGTCGCCTCCACCACATCAATATCGGCTGACTAACCTGGGACCCAGCAATGTCAACAGGGGAAAGGAGAAGTCTCCAGCCCAAGTCCACACCATGACATCAAGAAGCTCAGATGCACAGCTAGCAATGCTGTAGTTGATGGTACGGTTTTAGTTTCTCAATATTTAGCTCATGTTTTATTTGATACTGGTGCCACTCATTCTCTCATTTTGAGTTCTTTTGTACATGCCTTGGGTTTAGAAGTAGAAAAATTTGATGAGCCCTTGATGATTTCCTCACCTTTAGGGCAGGTGCATGTAAATTGTATATGTAAATCTTGTAAAATAATGATTGGGGGTGAGACGCTAAAAGGTGATTTGATTCTAATCCCCATGAGATCATATGATGTAATCTTAGGAATGGACTAGTTGTCCAGATATAATGCCCTAGTTGACGGTCAACTTAGGAAGGTAACCCTACTGTCTGATAGGGGGACAACGATTACTTGCTAGGGTGGCAATGATCGGATAATGAGTGAGCGACTCATGAAACCGTGTCTTAGGGAACGGAGGAATTTGGCTTGTTACGTGCTTCTCCTGGATCTAGAAGAAGAGTCTAATGTAACAGGTAGGAATACAGCGATACTAGGGGTTGATGAGTTCGATGATGTCTTCCCTGATGAGTTACTAGGATTAAGGCCACACTGGGAGATCGAGTTCCGCATTGAGTTATTTCTTGGCACCGCACGATATTCGTAGCACCATATTGTATGGAGTTGATAAAAATGAAAGAACTAAGGAAACAACTTCAGGAATTAGCAGATAAAGGATATATTTAGAACATTACGTCACCGTGAGGTGCATCGGTTTTGTTCGCCAATGAGCATGATGGTACCCTTAGGTTGTGTATTAATTACCGGCGGCTAAATCGAGTCACTGTGAAGAATAAGTATCCATTGCCCAAAATCGACGAGTTGTTCGACCAGTTAGGAGGTTCCCGATACTTCTCGAAGATAATTTTACGATCCGGATACTACCAGCTTAGGATTAAGGAAGATGATATTCCCAAGACAGCTTTTAAGACTCGATATGGACACTTTGAGTTTCTGGTGATGCCGTTTAGGTTGACAAATGCTCATATAGCTTTCATGGATTTAATGAATAGGATTTCCATGCCTTATTTTGAACAATTTGTGATTGTGTTTATTGATGATATACTGATATACTCTAAGAGCTGGGAGGAGCATGAGCAGTATCTTAGGATCGTACTCTAGACTCTGTGAGAGCATTAGCTACACGCCAAGAAGGAAAAGTTTGAATTCTGGTTGACTGAGGTTAAGTTTCTAGGGCACATCATCTCTGAGCAGGGTATCTCAATAGATCCATCCAAGATCGAGGCTATAGTACAGTGGAAACGACCAAGGAACGTGGTCGAAATCTACAACATTTTAGAACTTGCTGAGTATTATAGGAAGTTCGTGAAAGATTTTTCTAGGATAACAGCTCCATTAACGCGGTTGATCAGGAAAGATGGCAGGTTCGAATGGGATTAGGACTATGAATATGCTTTCCAAGAGTTGAAGAATCAGTTGACTACCACTCCAATGCTAATTATTCTGAGCAGTAATGAGCCTTATGAGGTCTACACCAATGCATTAGGACAAGGACTTGGATGCGTGTTGATGCAACATGGATGGTTATGGCTTATGGGTCACGACAGCTAAGGCCTTACGAGCAGAACTATCTCATTCACAACTTCAAGCTTGCAGTAGTGATTCATGCCCTAAAGATTTGGAGATGCTACTTGCATGGGGCGACTTTCTAGGTTTTCTTGGACGACAAAAGCTTGAGGTATTTATTCACACAAAGGGATTTAAATCTGAGATAGCAAAGATGGATGGAGTATATGGATGACTATGACTTCCCATTGTAGTATCACCCAGGCAAGGCCAACGTAGTCGCAGATGTTCTCAGCAGGAAGTCTTTAGGATTTCTCGCATGCATAGCACTCGAGGATTGGAAGAGAGACGCTACGGTGAGTGAGTATGGGTTGCAGTATTACGATGGTGGTGATCAAGCGGTGTACCGCATGGAATTGACTCCAGCGCTCATTTAGATGAAAAGGTAGAACCAATGGCGGGACTAGCACCTTCAGGGGATATGGACATGAATCCAGAACGGGCAGCAATTTGAAGAATAGAGGATTCATACAGATGGGTTGCTATGCTTTAGGAAGCGTCTAGCAGTACCTGTGATCGAGGACGTGACAAAAGCTATGATGGATGAAGCTCATAGATTTCAAGTTTGCTATTCATCCAGGGAGCATGAAGATGTACCGTGACTTGAAAAGGTAATATTGGTGGAGAGGCATAAAGAGGGATGTCTAGGAGTACATGGTCAAGTGCATGACCTATCTTCAGGTGAAAGCCGAGCATTAGAAGCCGGCTGGTTAGCTCAGTTGCTTTTCATTCCAAGGTAGAAATGGGAGCATGTCACGATGGACTTGCTCATCGAATTGCCGAAGATGGAGCAAAGACGTGACACGATTTGGGTTGTCGTCGACAGGTTGATGAAATCAACACATTTCATTGCTTTCAGGTCAATGTGTTCGAGACTATGGAGTCTGGCGCCAGCCCCACCTCAAGCCTCCATAGGACCAACCTTGTAGGGCCCCCGGATTTACAGCTCTTATTGGTAAACCGTTCCCGTATCGTCCCACGCATCCATATTGTCTCCTCTAGGGCCCTTTGGCCCCTCAGGTTTTTTTTTGCGTCCCTCGGGTTTAAACCTCAAACCTCCCTTAAGAGGTTCTTATTTCCATCTCGAGTACCAATTGAGCTGCGCGTTTTATTGCAGCGTCTGACGCGGGCCCTACCTTAAGCCTCCATAGGACCCACCTTGCGGGGCCCTCGGACTCACGGCTCTTATTGGTAGACCGTTCCCGTGCTGTCCCACGCATCCATACTGTCCCCTCTGGGGCCCTTTGCCCCTCTGGGTTTTCTTTTGCTTCCCTCCGGTTCGAACCTCAAACCTCCCTTAAGAGGTTCTTATTTCCATCTCGAGTACCAATCAAGAGGTTCTTATTTCCATCTCGAGTACCAATTGATTGATTGGTACTCAAGATGGAAATAAGAACCTCTTACGGGAGGTTTGAGGTTCGAACCCAAGGGAAACGAAAGAAAACCCTGAGGGGCCAAAGGGCCCTAGAGGGGACAGTACGGATGCGTGGAACGGCACGGGAACAGTCTACCAGAGCCGTGAGTTTGGGGGCCCTGCAAGGTGGGTCCTATGGAGGCTTGAGGTGGGGCCCGCGCCAAACACCACAATTAGCCTCCATTATTAATTCTAAAGTGCAATCTTGCTTGACGCTTCCCCAAAGAATGGCGCCTCCTTCTAAAGTAAACATAGATCCTAAAGTCGATCTTCTTGAATCCAAATAGGATTGAAAATCCAAATTAGTGTATCCAAGGGGTGTTAGTTCCTTACCTGAATATACTAGCATATAACCTCCAGTCCTTCTTAGGTACTTAAAAATATGTTTGACCACAACCTAATGGTTTGTCTTAGATCTAATTGAAATCAACTCACTATCTCGACCGCATAACATAGACTACCTATTGTCGAAGCATAAGACACATTCTTCATGTATTCTCTTTCTTCGTTAGACTTTGGAGAGTTTTTCTTAGAAAGAGTAATTTTAGACCTAGATGGCTGCCCACTTTTCTTGGAATTATGCATTACATACTTCTCGAGAATCTTGTCTATATAGGTAGCTTGGGATAAAGCTGTCATTTTGTTCTTCCTATCTTGAAAGATTTAGATACCTAGAACATAATTAGCTTCAACCATGCCCTTCATGTCAAACTACTTAGTCAACCATAATTTGATTGATGACAATGCCCCAACGTCATTGCCAACAAGCAGAATGTCATCTATATAGAGCAGTAGAAAAATCGTATTCTTATCCTTAATATGTTTGCAAACACAAGATTCATCCATGTTTTGTTCGAACCCATAAGTCTTGATCACTTGATCAAATCTTATATTTCAAGAACAGAAAGCTTGCTTAAGTCCGTAAATAGACTTTAGTAGCTTACATATCTTATTCTCTTAATCCTTAGCTTTAAACTTGTCTAGTTGTACCTATATATGGTCTCATCAAGATAGCCATTTAAAAAAGCCATCTTAATATCCATTTGCTAAATCTCGTAATTGAGAGTAGCAGCAATGGACAAAAGAATGCAGATGGACTTAAGCATGGCTACAGGCGAAAAGGTTTCCTTGTAATCGGTTCCTTTTTTTTGCTGTATCCCTTTGCTACTAGTCTAGCCTTATAGGTTTCGACTTTTCCATCGACACCTCTCTTTTACTTATAGACCCACTTACACCCTATAGGTTTTACCCCTTGAAGGTCCACAAGCTTCTAGACTTGATTAGTCTTCGTAGACTTCATGTCAGTGTTTATAGCTTATGTCCAGAGTTTTGAATCAACATCCTCCATAGCTTCTTTGTAAGTGTAAGGATCCCTATCATATTCAACCAGTTTAGCCAAGTAAGCTTCACCATTGAGCATATACCTTTAGGGTTGACACTTGATCCTCCTACTATGCTGAAGCTCCCTAGTTCAACTAGTTTTTCTACGTTGATTGGAATGGTTTCAATTGGAACCCTCGGTGTGATTTAATCGCTTGCCAACTCCTCAGGTACTACTCTACTATAAGGCTTAAAGTCGTTCATGTAACTTTCCTCAAGGAAAGTCGCATTCATTAAAACCATGACTTTATTTTATTTTATAACCTCCTTTTGTCCCTTTTGAATATCCTACAACACGCACACCTCCGAATGTGCTTCTAACGTATTCGTTTCCTTGTTTAGGACATGAGTAGGACATCCTCATATTAGAATATAATTTAAGAATGTCTTCCTACCCGTCCATTTCTCATGAGGACTTTTAGGAACCGATTTTGAAGTCACATTGTTCAAAAGATAACATGTGGTTTTGTAGTGCATATCTTAAAAAGATAAAGGCAATGTCAAATAACTCATCATGGACCTAACTAGGGCTGACAAATCGTGTTATGTGTCGTGTTCGTGCTAACACAATCACAACACAACACGATTACATTGAACACGAACACGATTAATAAACGTGCCTAAAATATAAACACAAACACGACACGCCTCTAACACGCGTAACACGACACGACACGATTAACACGGTTAATAAACATACAAAAAATATAAACACGTTTACAACACGCATATTCATACCAACCCACTTCCAACACAATTATAAATAATATTTATAACAACACATTTATAACACATAACACAATTAAATTACTTAACATTTATTTTTTTACTATATAATTTTATATTTTTTTACTATAAATTTATAATAATATTTATTTATT
Source organism: Artocarpus hirsutus (assembly GCA_946598075.1). Classification (NCBI taxonomy): domain Eukaryota; kingdom Viridiplantae; phylum Streptophyta; class Magnoliopsida; order Rosales; family Moraceae; genus Artocarpus; species Artocarpus hirsutus. The sequence goes on along the minus strand of CAMOHE010029528.1, from coordinate 30,037 downwards.
AAATATTTTAAAGAGCCCAATCTTTTAAAAGAGCTCAAATTGAAGAAATATTATTGTAAACCATTTCGCATCACTGGCACACAAGACTAGATGTTAATGCAGGGGGAGATTGTATTATATAGAGAAGAGTTGCAAAAGATTTTACTCTCCTCTCGATGTGGGACTTTTGTGCATGAGTCAAAAAAACCATAAATATAAAAAAGGCATTCATTTAACACTACTTGCTAACTAGTGTGGTGGTGAGGCAAGCAACAATATAATCCAAAATGCAAGGTTCGATTTTTTGCCTTGCAAATCTGAAATTTTTTTGTTTCAAGCTTTTTTTTTGTTTTAAGCTTATATTATTTAACATATAAATATATATTTCTTGATTGATTTTATTGATATTTTAATGAAAACATAGGTCTAAAATTCAGGTATTTTTCGTATAATTATATTTTGGGTACAATCACTTAACTCAAAAAACTTAAAAATAATCACTTAACTTAAAAAACTTAAAAAAGGGTTTTTTAATTGGCTTAAATTAAAGATAAATTAAAAATTAAGGTTACATATCCTAGGTATATATTCTAATAATAATTAATAGAAAGAATGGTTTATAAAGTTATAAAACACATCTTAAGCTTAATTAATTAGTTTCAACAGCTTATTAGTTTTGATTATAAATTTTACATTCTATATTTTCTTATATTTTATTTTAATAAATATACTTGAAATATATTTCTTTTATTAAAGACTAGTTATTAAACATGCTATAAACGTGCGGGTCGTGTCGTGTTGACACATTTACTACACATTTAATTAAGCGTGTTAAAGCGTGTTAAACGTGTTAGCACGGATCCAACATGTTTATTTTCGTGTTATTCATGCTAACCCATTTATGGCCCAATTAATATACGTGCGTTTCAAACCCGTTTATATCGTGTCATTTTCGTATCGTGTCGTGTTTGAAATTGCTGGCTCTAGACCTAACAATGTCCAATGAAGTCTTATTTCTTCTCTCAGTCACGTCATTCTGCTACAGAGTGCTTGGTGCAGTCAAAGAGGATAAAATTACATTCTCTACTAAATGTCCTAAGAACTTATAGGAGGGGTACTCTCTACCTCGATTAGATCAAAGTGTTTTTATGGGTTTACCTATTGCTTCCACTATAGCTCAAAACTCCTTGAACTTGTCAAAAGTCTCTCTTATGATGTATTAGGTAGACATACCCATATTTCGAGTAATCATCAATAAAAGTGAAAAAAAAACTCATACCCTCTTCGTGCCTTGATGTTCGCGGGACCACAAACATCACTATGTACAAGTTCTAGAACCCCTTCGCCTCGAAATCCCTTAGACCCATATGGTCTTTTGGTCATTTTGCCCTCCAAACAAGATTCACATTATGGTATAAATTTTACCTTTAAATGACTTAAAAGTCCATCTTTTACAAACCTTTAAATCTTTTTCAAGCCAATTTGACCTAATTGCAAGTGCTAAAGATAAGTCTTATTAAAGTGAGAAGTTTTAAGTCTTTTAGAGTTATTGTTAATCTTAGTGTTCAGCAATGAGTCCATATGGTTAGATAAAACATAGGTTGTTTTGCATCCATCCACTACAGAGAAAAGATTTATTTTTACGAATAACAACTTTACTATTAAAAGAAACTGAATAAGAATCCTTAAATAAACACACGATAGAAATTAAATTCCTTTTAAATTTAGGAACATAAAAACAATCTCTCAAAACTAAACTCTTATAATTATCAAAATAAAGATAGACGTCTCCCACTACTTCAGCCAACACTAAGGATCCATTGTCCATCCTTAACATAAAGTGTTCATGTAGCAGACTTTTCATTTCCTTGAACTCCTATAGAGAAACATAAACATGAATAATCATTTCAAAATCTATGACCTAGGTGTCACTTGATTCTTCAACTAAACAAGTCTCCATAACTAGAAGTTCGCTCTTACCTCCTTTTGTTTGGAAGTCCTTGTAATGCTTCTTGATGTACCCGACCTTCCCGCAAAAGAAACACTTTAGTTTCTTTAGGTTCGTCTTCTTTTTCTTCTAATACTTGCCCTTTGTCGGAATAGAAAACTTCCCGTCCTTGGCCTTTTGCTTTCCATCTATAGGATTGAATTGGAACCAAATGCAACCACCAAGTTTGCCTCGCCACCAGCTGGAACTTCCCTGATCAAGTTTCCAAACTCTTGTAACTGCTTCATTAACTCAGTCAAAGTCATATTATGTCTATTGCTCAAGTTATATGGAGCTCTAAACGAGATGAACTCCTTAGAAAGAGTATCAAAAACTATAGTTACCTATGACTCAACATCAATGTTAGCTCTATTAGTTTGAGCCTTAGTGATGTAACCCATGATCAATATCATATGCTCCTTCATAGGCGTCACTAGTTTTTGCTTACAGTCAAGAAGCTTTCAAAAACCCCCTAGCCATTTTGTCAAGGTTTGGCCTCCAAACATGTCCCCAAGATTATCCATGATTGGCCTAGCATTTCCATGATTTTTATGTTGAGCTTGTAGCGTGTTATTTATGCTAGCCATGATGTAACAGTGGGCTTGATCATCAACATCCTTCCAGTGATCATATGCTTAGATTTGTTCATTAGTGGATTTGCTGGTAAGAGTAGAAGGACACGGTGTCAGCACACATTTTAGTTTTTCAAAGGATAGGACAATATTCAAGTTCTATTTCCAATTATTATAATTCTTGCTAGTTTAAATGTTTTTATTAAGTATCAAATATAAAGCGTTTTTAGACATTTTGATCTACAATAAAGATTCATATATCAATAACACAAACAAATAAGCATATAACGTGTTTATGTGTCAAAACCTTGAAAAAATCACAACCTTACAATGATAATTTCTAACCCAAAATTCAATAAGCCGCCTAGAAAAGACTTGTCAAATTCAATTAGGAACATGCATCTCCTCCGATTAGTCTAAGCCATCCAAGACCCATTGGATCTAGCATATATTAATAATCACTTTTTTTAGCCATTAACTTTATTAACAGAGCTCCTAGGGGAGGTTAATAATAAAATTAATCTTCTATGTTTAACTATCGTTTCAACTACTTTATCCATGGTTTATAATCAAAACTAAGGGTGAATAACGATAAAACATGCTTAAGCAAATTATCCTCTTGGAGATCTAACCCGGTACATAACGCATCCCTTCCTAGGGGTCGAACCACCATATGCTATATATGAACTAACATCAGGTCCTCTCTTCGAAAACCGTCTCCCACTCAATATTTTAGAAATCAAGGTTTTATGTTAACATATATGAACAATTTTTAATAAGTGGCATTCCCTATTCTATATGACATGTTATCAACATATCTGACAAAACATATTATAATGCAAACAAGTAATGCAACAAGCAAAGCTACTAGCAATATAATAAATAATTATAATATTATGGTTCCACCTTGAAAAAAAAATAAACATTACAAAAATTAATCTAAATATTTTATTGATTTTTCATCTTGTATCTTCTAGCAATATCCTTCTTCATGTAATGCCAGTCTTCAATTTCATCATAAGATCGAATTTTATTCTATGGTTATCATAAAATCTCGTTTGTTTTTCTCAAAATTGTTCTGTAAAAAAAAGCTCACAAAAAAACAGAAAACAGCTTTCTATTGCCTTGAGGTCAACCGCACTATGTACATCCTGGTGACCGCATTGTCGTAGTCCAAAATCCAAGAAGCCTTTTCTTTATTATTTTTGTAGTTTTAATTTTAATTACAATTTTAAATACTTAGAAAAATTTATAAAAACAGAAAAAAGAGCCTAGCAATCAATTTCATCTTCTAGATCCGTCTTCACTTTGAATAATTATTTTAATACAAATTTACAAACCAAAATTAAAATACCAAATCCTAGGCAATGATGATAGACCGCCATCTAATTACATGAAAACCCTAGATACACATTGTAATCTCTAAGGAACTATAACGGGTAAAATTAATTAATTAATATAATAATTAAAACATAAATTAAATCAACAATAATTAATTAATAAACATTCACTACATAATCTCATGACAACATATATTTAAATAGAAATCTTAAAGTGCCAGCTCTCGAAAAAAATATAATTTAAGCATAAGAGAGATTAAGATCATATAATTTATATACATAGCATGATTACAAACCCGTTAAAACTCCACAAAACCATAACCCAGATACCAATTGTTTGAAACGTGAATGCAGTGGAAATTTAAAAATTTTAAATCAAAGTCTTTTTTCCAAAACAAGTTAGGCATCTATGTATATAAATTAATAAAAGATCTTTTGTACCTCTTTAGTGACCTAAAAACTATAGGAATGGAAACTAGAGAAGTCTATATAAAAGCTTCAACCAATTGATCTTCTTTGCTACTCTCTTTCCACGATTAGAATACGGGTGGTTATACGTCGTTTAGTTTTTCCTCAGGTGACATCTTTTTCCAACCACAAGAGAAAACCAAAAGCTAAGGTTTGGGATGTTGAACAATAACCTCATGGGAGTTTCAAAGTTTCTCTCTCTAGAATACTCTAGCTAAATTTCTCAAATGATCTAAGAAACAATAGAAAATAGTTTCCTTTATATAGTGGTCAGATTGGGGCTAGTCCTTATCAAATTTAGCATCATAATTCAAGTTTGGATCAACTTACTGAGTAAAATGCATAAAGCACATGAATTGTTGATGTGGCACGTCGTCGATCAGCCTACACTGAGTCTGGTCGACCGGTCCGTCGTGGCAGCAATCCCACGACACATTTTTAGCTCTTGAGATTTATCCCATTAATTTAAACCAAACTTAATGGATAAATTTTACTTTATTTGACTTGTAGATCCTCAATTTTAATTCAAATAACACAATAGAAACATTATCTGATTAAAACAGTCATATGTAGATAATCCCATACAAATAAAATCTATTTTAAATAATTTAACATATTTTTCTTGAATTAATTTATAAAATTAATTCAACCAATGAACCAACATGAATTATTAAATCCAACCTATTGAATTTTAGCCAATATAATAAATAACATAAGTTATCAATCTGTAAGAAAAACATGCCGTATCCTTACATGAATTTATGAGTTAGCAAAGAGGAACTGATAGACATATATAGATCAAGCTTTTATAATTATAAAATAACATATCCCCGATACGTATACTTTGTAATTATCAACTCTAAAGCTATTCCACTAAAAGCTTAAAGCTGCATTCTTGAACTATATAAAATTATGAAACTCCAATAAATTTATTATCTTTAATATATCCTAAGGTGTAACATCCCCATAGGATTTATAATCGGCTTAAGGATAAATTCCGTTTTACATTCCCGATTATTTTTATCTTATATTCCATTATCTCACTATTAGAAAACTAATTATTCATAACCAATAACAAATAGTATAACATTTGGTTACATATATGTATCCAAAGGGTTAAGGGTTCTAGTTTCTAATTACCGGATGATACTTATAAGATAATATTATTAGACATGGTGCCCTAAGGAGTAAAATGTTGTAATAAGTTTTGGGAGAGATTTATCAATAAAGAGTTTATTTATTGTTTATATACCAAATGTTGTCCTCTTTAAGTTCATTTTTGTTGAATGTATGATAAGCAAATAAAAGTCTGAGACTGTCGGTCTAAACCTTTAAGATCATGCATATGATGGACAGATTATACGAAAGACATGAATCGCAAAGGTGATGGTCTAAATCATAAGATCCACAATTGAGAGAATAAAGTTGGGTGCTTTATTCATACTAAGATTGTTATTTGTCTACATCCCAAACGAGAGATGGCTTGTCTTGGTCTTTGGAGTGAGACTTTGCAAGTAGAAACATTAGTGTATTATTATAGGTAAAAATGTATTGAATCAGGACAAAAAGTTAAATTGATTTAGTTAATAATTTCGTTTGTTTAAATCAATTCACTTTAGATAATCATATGTGTTGTGTCTTAATCCTGAAATGACTAATGGGCTCGTATTATTGACTTATGTCTTTTGATGTATCAAAATTGACATCTTGATTTAATGATTGCATCATTACTGGTATTTTAGAGACATGACTCTTGATTGACATAAACTCGTTATTCATAAATATGGAATCCATAGCTCTTTTGTTGAGTTAATGATATTCTCTTATACGTATTATATTATAATTGGAACATTAGAGCGTTCAACTATTTGGATACATAGATGTAACCGAATGGTATACTATTTTTGAATAGAAAGTATTCTAATGGTGTGATAATGGAACGTAAGATAAAATAATCGAGAAGGTAAAATAGAATTTATCCTTAAGCCAATTATGAATATCCTATGAGAATATGGCACGTTATGATATATCGTAGACGGTTAGCTTTTTAGAGCTTTGTAATTTTATATAGTTCGAGAGTATAACTTTAAGCTTTTAGTGGAGTAGCGTTAAAGTTGGTAATTATAAAATATGTATCTAGGATATTGTATTTTATAATTATAGGAGCTTGACCAATATTTGTCAATTAGGTCCCATTTGCTAGCTCATAATAATCTTGTAATGATATGGCGCGTTTTTTCTACATATTGTTGACTTATGTTAAATTATTAGATGGGCTAAAATTCAAGTTAATTAGATTTAATAATTCATGTTAGTTTATCAATGGGATAAATTTTGTGAATCAATTCAAGATAAACATGTTAAATTATTTGGATAATATTTTATTTGTATGGGTTTATCTGTATATGACTATTTTAATTAGATAACTTTTCTATTAGATTATTTAAATTAAAATTAAGGCTCTACAAAAGGATACTCAGATCAAATAAGATAGAATTTATCCAATTGATTGAGATTGGATCAATCAGATCAACTTGAGGAGTTCGAATTTGGTTTAAACTCTACGATTGCGACCACACGGTTGACCACGATACATAGAGTGTAGTTGATCACGACAGTTAGAGTTAATACGCATTTTATGCATTTTTACTCTGAAGTTGATCCAAACTCAAATTTTGAGGCCTAATCTGATAAGATTTAACCCCAAATTTGACCATTATAAATAGGGGTGAGTTTTTTTTTGTTATTCCGATCACTTGAGAAGCATAGAGTAAATGCTCTAGTGAGAGAAACTCTAAAACTCCTTGAGAGCTATAGTTCAACACCAAGAATATTAACTCTAGGTTTTCTCAAGTGGTTAGAAGGAGAGTTACCAGAGGAAAAGCGATACGATGTGTGACCATCCACACTCCAATCGTGGATAGAGAGTAACAAAAAAGACCAGTTAGTTAAGGCTCTTCTAGAACGTTCTTTTCTTCATAGATTCCTGCTGCTTTTGGTATATAAAAGAAGTTAGTAAGATTTGTTATTAATTCATATATTTAGCATGTCAAACTTGTATTTTGAAAAACACTCCGATTTAAAATTTTTAAAATTTCACTGCGTATGGTTTTCCAACAAATATCATTAACTCTACAAAAGAGTTATGGATTCTATATCTATGACTAACGAGTCTACGTCAATCAAGAGTTATGTCTTCAATGTACCAGCATACGTACCATCATCTAATTCAAGATGTCTTCCTTTGGTATATCAAATGACACAAGTCAAGAATACATGCCAATTAATTCATTTTAGAATTAAGATAGGACACGTATAATTGTCTAAAGTGAATTGATTTAAACAAACGGAATTATTAATCAAATTAATTCATCTTTAATCTCGATCTAATATATCGTCACCTATAACAATACACAAATATTTCTACTTATGAAATCCAACTCTAATCACCAAGACAAGTCATCTTCTGTTAGGGATGTAGACAACATAACAATTTTAACACGAATAAAGTGCCAAACTTTTTTTCTTCAATTGCGGACCTTATCATGTAGACTATCACCTTTAAGATTCATGTCTTTCGCATAATCTATCCATCATATGTACTATCTTAAGGGTTTAGACTGATAGTCTTAGACTTTTATTTGCTTATTATATATTCAACATAAATGACTATAAAGAGGACAACATTTAATATATGAAAATAAATAATAAACTCTTTATTGATTTAAATGCCTCCAAAAATTATTACATAATTTAATCTTTAGGGCACCTAGTCTAACACCAACATCATCAAAGTTTGTCAAACGGTTAGTGTGATTTTGTAGATTGCAGGTTTCTAAGCTAGTTGGAGTGGATGCTTTCAAACGACGCGTGATGGTGAGTGGTGGTAGCCGACGACGCTTGATGCCAATGACACATGATGCTAATAGGAAAGGAATTTCACATTTAGGAAAAACTAACAATTAAAGATATAATTGGAAAATAATAACTAAAATTATATAAAAAATAATAACTAAAAACATAAAAGATTTCTAAGTCATGATATTTATCTTTATTGTTTTTAATTATGCTATTTACTTTTATTAAAAGATTAGCAAACAAGCCATTTCATATATGTTTTAATGGTGAGAATCTAAGAAATATCAGATTTTTCAAAACTATTTATAGCAAATATCAGGTATAATTTAAGATTGTAGTTAATGTCACTCATCAATTTAGTTGTTCAAATTAAATAATTAGATAAATCAAATTACCTTTAATTTGACTAGGTTTTTTCTCTTCTTTCTTTTTCTCCTCCCTCCTCTCGTCTCTCTAGTGGTTTCTCTCTCTTCGCTCTCTCTTTCTTTTGCATTCGTGAGCTTTGTTCCTTTCTCTCTCTTCTCTGAGCAGTGACCTTTGACGAGTGATAACCTTCAATAAGTGATTGTAGATGACAACAAGTGAGGGCAACGATGGATCTTAACTCGTGATGCTTCCAATTGTCTTCCTAGATTGTGCCGGTCTTCATCGGCAATGTGAAGTGCGATGACAAGGTAACTTACTTTCTCTTTATCTCTTCATTTTTCCTCACCTCGAGGTCGCGCCCGTCATTGGAGGTTGCGAAAGAGCCACTCATGCCATCGCTTGAGTCACATGAACTGCAAAAGAGCTCCATCAATCTCCCCAAGTAAGCATTGTCAGAGTCCACCGTCGATGGGTTTTGTAGATTGCCAAAGTCTGAGTATAATGGATGGGCGATGTCAGTGGACGGGCCAGAGGCAGTGATCGAAGTTGACAAAAAAGTGTTTTTTTTTAGGGTCAGATTTGGGAAAAAAGATGGATGATATTGAAATTTTTGGTATTATAATTTTAAAATATGACATATATTTTTAATTTTTAATTTTTTTTATTTGCTTTAATCTCTTTAACAAATTCCATTTTTATATAATTTTTGCGAGTAAGAGCTCCTAATTCATAACTTGGCACGGTCCACATAGAAAAGGTTTGGGCCGGTCTTCCTGAAATATGGTTTTCTTGGGCCAGGCCTTCTGGGGCATTGTGAAGTATAAGTCAGAACTCTTAGAGGGAGAGACAGAGAGAGAGAGAGAGAGAGAGGGGGAGAAAAAGAGAGTCGGGTCTCTCTTTCATCAGTCTTGGCCCCGATTTTCTCGTCTTCTCCTTCATTGTGTAAATAATTCCCGCGGTGTCCCACCCCTCTCGACCTAAACCCAGCTTTCAGCACTCTTCCCCTCTCTCTCCACTTTCCTTTTCCCTCCCTACGTTCTTCTCACTTCCATCTCTCTCCCCTCTCTCTCTCTCTCTTTCTTCCGGATTCGACGATCGGGCGGTGGCCAATCCCCACCCATGACTCTGATGACTCCTCCACCGCTAGATGTAATCTCCAATTCTCTCTTTCTCTCTTTCGTTTCAATTCAATTGAGCGATCCGTAGACCACTGAATTCGGTGCATCGGTATTTCCTAGGGTTTCGGTTGCAGATCGGACTTCTAGCATCTAAGCTTTGCTGTTCTCTTTGTTTTTGCAGCAGCAACATCAGCAGGAGGACGACGAGATGCTGGTCCCACACACTGACTTCCCTCACGGTCCTCAGCCAATGGAAGGTTCTTCTTCTTCTTCTTTTTTTTTTTGTGTTCCATTTTTCTCTTTTGCCGTATCTCTTGACAGGCACAGTTCATTCATTAATTTTTTTTGCCCTGGAAATTGGACGTGCTTTTGTTTTTCTTTGTGCCTTGGATTGTGGGTTGTATCGATTTGAATCTTTCTTCTGTTTGGTTGGAAAAAAAAAAAGTTGTTAGAAGTCGAAGGAAAATAGTGCAAGCGTTGGTTTTAGGGTTAGCATTTTGTTTGACAAAAAGGGCAGCAAATTATTATTATTTAAAGGATTGGGGCTTATCTTTTTATATTATTTTTTTTGAAACGGATTTACAAACAAATTTTGGTATGTAGTATGCTATATAGGCTATTTTTATTGATTATTTTGTATCTTGTGTTGCTATTCCTGGAAGTCGAGGTACAAGATCTAAACTTTATTTTTAAGAACATATATAATTCCCTTCTGTATTGTTAATAAGCAAATAAAATACTAAGTTTGGATTTTGTTCAACTAATTTTAGTAGCTCAAGCGGAAACTGCAAACACTGTGGACGCACAGCCAGTGGATGACCCATCATCAGCGCGGTTTACATGGTCAATTGATAATTTTTCAAGGCTTAATATCAAGAAGCTCTATTCTGATGTCTTTTATGTCGGAGGCTATAAATGGTAATTGAATATTGTCTTATTTGCTCCTTTAGTTAAGAGTATTTAGGAGTAGATTATGTCTTTTGTTCATCATTCTTCATTAGAGTTTTCTTTTAAATTGAAACGTGCTGCAGGAGGATACTGATTTTCCCCAAAGGGAACAATGTGGATCATTTATCAATGTATCTGGACGTTGCTGATTCAGGAGCTTTGCCTTATGGGTGGAGTAGATATGCCCAGTTCAGCTTGAGTGTTGTGAATCAAGTTCATAGTAAATATTCTGTAAGAAAAGGTATTCTCTCTGCCATTGATGTTCGCATACAAATATATATATATATATATATATATATTTCTATTTAGTATGCCTACATAGGACATGGCTTTTATTTAGTAATTTGCAGTGTAACAAAATTGAATACTAGCGGATCTTCTCATTGATCATGTCATAATGGTTGAATTGCCATTAATAATTGGTTCAATTTTGCTTTTGGGAACCTGGAGATAAATAAACAGTGATTGAAGAAAGTTTGTTTTATCTTTTCATCTGGTAGTTTGTTTTATTTTGGTATTCTATGCAGTAGCAATATGGTTTGCATATGATTAAGTACTATTCAATCAAGTATTTTTGTCGATAAGTAGTTGTTTAAATGTCAATTAATTGATGAAGAGTGCACGTGGAAGTGTGGGTAATATACAGTTTGTTAATTATGATAGGCCAGCATGGTTTTATTTTGGTTTCAGAATGATAATATCTTAACTTATGATAAATAATAGTCATGTGACTAAACGTAAATAATTTGTATGCCAATCAGCTTTAACTGATTTCAGAGTTAACCAAATGCCAATGTCTGGTTAAAAACGATGTAGATTGTGGTACCTGAGAATTTTTTGTTGTTTAAACAAATGAGTCAGTTGACTCCCGGATGGTTTATGAGAAAAAGCTTTGATGCTGGTGCCTGTTGGACAAATTCTTAACTGTACTAAAAAGGTATAGGCTGTCTGCAGAAGGAACTGTGGGTGTGTATTTATAACAAAAAATAGAGATATTTGCATTAATATCTGGAGTACAGTACACTGGAATTGAAGGTTCCATTGCCAAATTCCGGTAAAAGAAAAGCATTGTTGGAGCTGTAGATATAATAATTCTTTGAAGTGATACATGATTCCAAGGTGGCATTATTACCCCTCTCCTTAGGTAGAAATATGTCTTTATTCATAATTATTCTTTCAGGTGTCCACAACTTCCAGGCTGTTATTATTGCGCTTTATTGCATTTTGCAGAAACACAACATCAGTTCAATGCACGTGAGAGTGATTGGGGATTCACTTCATTCATGCCTCTTGGTGAATTATATGACCCTAGTAGAGGGTATCTTGTCAATGATACATGCATAGTTGAAGCTGATGTTGCTGTACGTAGAGTTGTTGATTACTGGTCACATGACTCTAAAAAAGAAACTGGTTATGTTGGACTTAAAAACCAAGGAGCTACTTGCTATATGAATTCTCTTCTCCAAACTTTGTATCATATCCCTTACTTTAGAAAGGTAACATATATTTTGCTATTTTCTTTTTAATCTGTGACTGTATTATTGCTGTTCTTTATAAGGAAGCCCACAAAACCTTGAATTGCTATGCCAGGCTGTCTATCATATGCCAACCACTGAGAATGATAATCCATCAGGAAGCATCCCGCTAGCTTTGCAGAGTTTATTTTACAAGCTTCAGTATAGTGATACTAGTGTAGCAACAAAGGAGTTGACCAAGTCTTTTGGATGGGATACATATGATTCATTCATGCAGCATGATGTTCAAGAACTCAATAGAGTTCTTTGCGAAAAGCTTGAGGATAAGATGAAGGTATTAAGGGTCCTCCAATATCAGGCCTCAGAATTCTGCGCATTATTCTAATAATAATTTATAACTTTTAATTGTTCTCCTGGTCTAGGGAACTGTTGTTGAGGGTACTATACAGCAATTGTTTGAAGGGCACCATATGAACTATATAGAATGCATCAATGTGGACTATAAATCGACAAGAAAAGAATCATTTTATGGTAAATAATTTAGGTTGCTTTATATACTTTGTCACCACCATGTATTTTATGGGCCTTATTGTGTTTTTGTATAAATGTAGATCTTCAGCTTGATGTTAAGGGCTGTAAGGATGTTTATGCTTCTTTTGACAAATATGTGGAAGTCGAGCGTCTTGAAGGTGACAATAAGTACCATGCTGAACAGTATGGTTTACAGGTAAATTTGATTTAAATGGCCTAATTAGTTTGATTTTTATTTGTTTGAAATTTTATTCCTTTACAAGAATATTTGTTTGTCCTTTTAAAAACAAATTGAGGAATGCTTTAACAGGTGATTACCGTTTTAAGACGTTTATTTTCATTCTTTTTTTTTTTTTTTTCCCAGGATGCTAGGAAAGGTGTTCTGTTTATTGATTTTCCACCCGTCCTTCAACTTCAGCTAAAGCGGTTTGAGTATGATTTTATACGGGATACCATGGTAAAGGTAAGCAATTGCCAGATAAAACTTGTGTTATAACTTCTAATTCTTTGTAATTTTTGTGTGTGTTTGTTTTTCTCTCTAGTAATGAATTTTGTTGTTCCTTTTTTTTCGATAGAGAACAGAATATTTTAAATAGAGGAAATGGTGCAAAAAATATCGATGAGGAATCCATCTAAGAACAAAAACAAGAGGAACCAGAACTTAACAGTACAACGAGAGGAAATAACAGTCAACAGAACACCAAAAACTAAATCTTTAGACCTAAACCAAGGAATCTTCCCAATTTAACAATTTCAATGAAAGTGGAAAATCCTTGAAAGATTAATCTGTTGATGTCCATTAAGAAGCCAGGAATCTCGAAGAGATCTTCTTTATTCAATTCCTTTTTCTCAAAAATTCTTTGATTCCTTTCTAGCCAAAGAACCCACAAAGTAGCAATGTTGAAGGCATTCCAAATCACAAGAGCTTTTCTTCCTCCGCCAAAGCCAAAAAATTTCTTCACCAATACATCAGTACATCTTGCAGGAGCCACCCAATCAAGAACAGCTGCACTCATCAATTTATTCCAGAGAAATCGAGCCACCTCACAATGAAGGAATAAGTGATCGATTCTTCATTAGCTTTGCAAAGGACACACCAGTTAGGAGAAAGTGCAAGATGAGGATGTTTTCTTTAAATCACTTCACAAGTATTAAGCCCTCTATGAAAAAGCAACCAAGTAAACACCTTACCTCTAGAAGTAGTACAGGATTTCCAAATAAAATCAAAAGGCTTAGTGAAGGTATCAAATCATTTTGGATGGAAGAGTGAAAGAAAGAATTACAAGAAAAACCTTTAGGATCACACGCCCACACTTGCCTATCAACTGCAACTGAGCTTAGAGAAAAATTCCCCAATGAAGAATGGAGATCTGAAAAAATTAACACGTTCTTTATCCATCAAGTTCCTTCTAAAAGCAAAATTCCAATTCAAATTGGAATGTTCATCCAGAACTGACACCTCATTTATATTCACATTGCGATTTTTAATAAAATTATAAAGTCGAGGAAAGGTGACAGCCAGAGGCTGATCACCACACCAAATATCTTCCCAGAATCTGATATGAGAACTGTCCCCCACTCTCCATGTTACTCTCGAAAGAAATATGTCCAAACTTTGGTTGTTATGCAGCCTTGCCAGTCAATTCTTTTTGAGTTTTAGCTGTCTTTTCTTCTTAATTCCTTGGAGAGTAGAAACTGATTAATAATTTTCTTTCAGACAGACTAATTTATCTTTTATATCAAAGAATGTACAATTAACTTTTTAATTGCTCATCAGATCTGTATTTTCCATTGTAATTACATGTTTAATTTTTCTTTTGTCTGTACTTGTAATGTGGCTGTTACATGCATGCCTGGAATCACCTATTTCACTGATTTCCAACAGATAAATGACCGCTATGAGTTCCCTTTGCAACTTGATCTTGATAGGGAGAATGGTAAATATCTCTCACCTGATGCTGACAGGAGCATCCGCAACCTTTACACTCTTCATAGGTATTGGCCATTTTGTTTTAACGGCATAGACTTTGCTAAGAAACTTTCTCTGCTTTTGTCATACATAAACTGTCAGTTGAATAGAGTTTGATATATTCAAAAACTGGTCAGATGCATGTTTTCTTTTCTTTTTTTTTTTTAAATATTTTTTTAATCCTTTTGTTAGCCCTTTCAGCGGAAGCCCCATAAAATTTTATATGATTTTGTTGTAATGCACATATTTTGTTTTATTAATAAGAAAAAGTAAGAAAAATAAGAAAAGAGTATGTTCAAGTAATAGCCAAAATTAATGCTTAGCTCAAGTAGCTATAGTTTGTGATTCAAATTTTGTTCTCATTTTCATACCATCCCTTGTGTGTTAAACATCTCTATTACTTGAAGCATTTATTGATTTTAGGTAAAAGGTTAAGAGAAAGGTATCTTGAAGTTTAATTAAAGTAGTTTGCATATTCCATTTGCTTATTTTGATATTTCAACTTGCAAGTTTATGGTCTAGCATAGGGACCATTGTGTTAACGGTTATCATATTTTCATGACTAAACTCTCCAAGAAATTGAATGTTTAATGTGCATACACGTTTTGCCAAAATATTATTACATCTGATCATTTGCTCGATATACCACAGCACGCACACATCTATTATTTATGACAACAAATGAGGCATATCATATATGAGGTGAATTAACCAAGTGTCCATCTTGTTATGTCATTGCATGGTAATGATGTGGCATTTTGGATATTTCTTGCCATGGTACAAGTTAGATCAGTTTGTGGTAGATTATTGTGATAAAGTTACACATGGTTTGTTGGTACCATTTTTTGGGTGTGGGAGATAAATGAAAAAAGAAAAAAGAAAACCACACTTTTTGCATCTATGATTTTTTTCTTTGTTTTATTGACGACTATGACTTTGTTTGTAGTGTTTTGGTGCACAGTGGGGGAGTGCATGGTGGACATTACTACGCTTATATCAGGCCAACTTTATCTGATCTGTGGTACGTGTAATGTGTCTTACATTGTGTGATCTCTCTTTGCAACTTTGTGACTTCTGTTTGCTAGTTCTTGGATCCCAATGAAGGGTGAGTTACTAATTCTATTGTGTTAGGCGAGTCCGGTATTGCAATTATGCTTTTCTTGTTTTTCTATTTTACCTCTTATGGTTGTTGTCACCTGTGCTGTTGACAGCGATTGGGACTCACACCACTAGCTTTTTGTTTATCATAACTGTCTTGTTACAGGGATGCTTGCTAAGTGAGAAAATGTAGATTTTTCAGTTACTTTGTTTAAGAACTATTTCCTAAACTAGTACTACTTCGAAAAAAGCACAAACTGTCTGTAATCTTAAAGGGTGGCGCTAACTGTCTTTTTTAAAATCTGATTTACCTGAAGTTGGCTTTAGAAGACTAGAAAATTGTATTTCGATATCATCCTTTTAGCTGCTATTCTTGGAGAAGGAATTAAACTAATTTTTTGAAGGAACATTTTTTTCCTTCTCTTTAATTATACTTACGTTTCATTTTCGGCATGCTTGATTAAGAAAGCACATAACCAAAATTGTGTTCAGATATTTAAATTAACAAAAATATTTTGTTGACACGATTTCCTCCATTCATTGTGATTATGTCTTCCATATTACCTTCCATGATTCTTTCAAAGAAAAAAAAGGACTGTTCTCATAAAATCCTGGCTTTAAATCACAATTTTGGCCATTTGAAAATAGCATATATCCAAAAATGTGGTTAGGAAATAGGACTCACATGAAATTGTCTTGAGAATATAATACCAGCTGCATCTTGAAGTGCTACAAAGGTATAAAAAAAAGTTCTTCTACCCACTACTTTGGTGCTTTTCGAGCTTTGTCATGCATTTATGCTGAGGAGAGTTACAGTTTTGAATGTTCTTTAAAAGTGCTTACGTGGCATTTTAGAACCTTTTTTTTTTGGGTGCTCTTTTGGGTCATGTTCTATGTTTTTATGTGTTTTTCAGATTTTCCCATCTGAGATTGCTCCCAGCTTATTGTGGCGCCATCCTCGTTTTTTAGATTTTTTTTTCCTCTCTCTTGACTTATATTTAGCATGCATTTTATTTGTTGCTGGAAGGTTTAAATTTGATGATGAACGAGTAACAAAAGAAGATATGAAAAGGGCATTAGAGGAGCAATATGGTGGTGAAGAAGAGGTGAATGTTTTGTGGAGCTTGCTTGCTTATTTTCTGTTTCCATATTGTGTTTTTCTTCTTTTTTATGTTGGATCTTTTTACTTGTTCCTTGCAACAGCTGCCACAGACAAATCCTGGCTTCAACAACGCTCCATTCAAGTTTACAAAATATTCAAATGCTTATATGCTTGTTTATATACGGGAAAGTGACAAGGAGAAAATAATTTGCAATGTTGATGAGAAAGATATTGCCGAACACCTGAGGGTTAGATGATTTATATGTACCACTATTGATTTATACTGGCTACTTTTATTTGCAAGAAGGCAATGCTATATAATCTTATTACCTTGCAGATAAGGTTGAAGAAAGAACAAGAAGAAAAGGAGCTGAAGAGAAAGGAAAAAGCTGAAGCACACCTTTATACCATCATAAAGGTCAGAACTTTGCAAAATTGTTGCTACCTTCCTGGTCTTGCTATTGTTTCTTCTTGGTTTGGGAGATGTATTGAAACATGATCAAACATGGATTTTTCTTTTCCCTCTTAGGTTGCACGTAACGAGGACCTACTTGAACAGATAGGAAAGGATATATTCTTCGATCTTGTGGATCATGACAAAGTTCGTAGTTTTCGCATTCAGAAGCAGACGCCCTTTAACCTGTTTAAGGTAATGTCCCTCATTTTCATGCACATTTTTTTCAACTGTTGAAGTTGTATTATGGTGGAGTTTTTTCTTTTCTCTATTGGAATTATTTAAACGTTATCCAATTTTGTAGTTTTTTGATTTGTTTTCATATGTTTAACGGAAGTTGGCATATTCGTTTAAGTTTTGTGGGAGTTATGAATTAGGGACTAAATAATGATAAAATTTTGCAATATCTACAACGTTTAAATTAATTATTGTCGTCTTTTTCAAAAAGAAAAGAAGTGCCGGTTACCTTGTCTCATAACCTTTTATTGTTCTTAAAATACTAAGCCATCATTCTACTAGACTAGAAATAAAATATTAAAATAAAGAATTCACAATATTTCAATAATTGTCTTGTGTACACTAGTTTTTTGTTGTGTTTTGTTTTGTTTTGTTTTGTTTTGCTTTTGTTTTTCTTTTTGGTCAAGAGATCTGTGTACATTAGTTGAAAACATTGCACTCACCCTCAAATTGGCTCTCTCTCTCATGGTTTAAAAAGGTGTACGAGGCTTATGCCTTGAGGCACGCCTCAGTTTGAGGCACTCAATGAATGCTTCAAGGCTTAAGCCTTGAATGACTTGGATGAGGCTTGCTCCTTTTTTCATTGAGGCGTGCGCCTTGAGGTGTTTTCGCCTTAGATTGAAGGCCATTTTTGGCTGGTTTTCAACCCAGGCTTTTTTTTTTTTTTTTTAAATAAAGTAAGTCAGCCCAATACCAAAATTGGGCTGTAAACCCCAAGTCTACCATCTTCTTCGACACTTCTTCATCATCAACCCCCATCATCATTGACCCTCTCTTCATCATCAACCCTTGCAACTTCCAAGCCCACTCCCCTCTATGCAGCGACCAGTGACCGGTGCGACGACCCACCTCTAGATTTCTACCTCCTCTGTCCTCACTCCTTAGGGTTTTTCTAGAAGTAGGTGTTATACAAAAGTTATAATGTTATATAAAATGAAAGTTATATAAACAGAGCAGTATGTGTTTTTTTATTCATTTAGATATATGGTTATTTCGTTTTCTCAAAAAAAAAAGAAAGTTATTTTGTGTGCTATAAAATCCATATAAGTATAGTTGTATAAGAAGAGTAGCAGCATATACATTATATTGTATGTGTTTTATGCACTTTCTTATTGTGTGTTTTACGGTTTTGTTAGGATCTAAGTGTATGTTTTATGGCATGTTTATGAACTTTATTCAACTTTATGAATTTTTTTATTTTACATTCGAGGCTTACGCCTTGTCTCAATTAGACGAAACGCCTCAGTTCCCATTTTCACCCTTTAAAACCTTGTTCTCTCTCTCTCTCTATGATATAAGCTGTTTATATGGTCATATAGTCTATCGATATTTGACCAAACATATCATCATATTTGAAATATATATAGTGTTTGGGAATTAAGTTGGAACTTAAATACTGTAACATGTGAGAGTTTTACACTATAACATACTTTTGCTTTGTAGTATCTAAGAGCTTTATACTATAGCAGTTGGAACTTGGTTCCCAAACACTTATAATAAATACAATTTAAAGCACGCTAGTGGCTTTAGAATTGATGTTGTTAATATATATTTATTATTTCTTATTATATGTTAGATACTATTTATTAAATAACTCCCTATTATAACTCATATAGCTACGCTAGCATTGCTAACGAGGGCTGCCTCTCCCTTCTATCTCACCTCTGGCTACAGCATGGAGATTCGATATTGTTACCTATCCATATTCTATACATCTATACACAAAATGCATCCACACACGTTTACATGGCTTAACACCTACTCACAATCTCACATCCTTTCTCCACACACGTATTAATATTGCATTGGAACATCGATTCACCAGTTGGGTAACTTTATGCAGGCTTAATATTTTTAAAAAGAAAAAAAGAAAAAAAATTTATGCTATTATTCTAATCTTCAGCTTTACTTTAGGAAGAGGTTGCCAAAGAGCTTGGCATACCAGTGCAATTTCAACGGTTCTGGTTGTGGGCAAAGCGCCAAAACCATACATATAGGCCAAATCGACCACTGACACCTTTGGAGGAAGTACAATCTGTAAGTCTTCTTATGCATCTCATCTCATATGTCAGATATTTGACTTTTTGTGTCTGAGTTCTGATGCAGCTTTTTCTGAGGCATTCATTCATTGTATTTTCAATGTACCCTTTATAGACATGTCATGTATTTCTTTTAGCTGCAATGATTTAGTTTAATACCATATTTAGACCATTTCTTCCAAGAGTCTGCTGTGCAGGGGTTACTCTGATTGTCAACATTGTGTACGTTTATTATTTAGCAATAAACTTTTAGAGGACTTTGTGTCCTCTGTTTTGATGTTTTTGGTTATTGTAATATGGTTGTTGTCCCTTGTCATATGGTCATCTAATTACTTCTGAAGTTGGAAGGGGTTCCTAAGTTTTTTGTAGTACCCTGAAAATTGAAGGAAAAAAAACTCCCATTTTCGAATAAAATGTTTTTACCATTATTTTCTCATGTTTTTGGGTTTGTTTATCATGTTTTTAATTTGATTACTTGATCAGTCTCATGTCAAGGATCATGAATTGACGATTGTATCTTCCCCATGGTTTTGAAAAAATGCACACCTTGAAATGCTTAAGCTGTGATGATGGAGTGACTGAAACCTAGTGGACTAGGTGAGAAAAAGTTGAAATTGTTTTGTTTTCTTTAAAATGCTCTGGGCTTGACCTGAGGCCAAGTTAGTGCGTGAGCCTTGAATAGTAGAAGTCCAAGCTGATTCTTGATAGAGGCAGTGTCTGTCAGTTGTTTTTCCCTGAAACAAAACTGACTGCCAATTTTGCAATGCATCCGAATTGAAATGAGTATCTCTGCGATATGATTGTTTTAAAAGTTGTGAAAGTCCTTGGTGATGTTAAGTTTACCTAACTTCCCCCCTTAAATTTACATAGACGTACCATTGAGCTTGGCATGCATGTGACTGTGAAGGTTATTTGCGTAATTACATATCTTGACTAGTTGAGAATGGCAACAGCTATGTTTGTGGCAACAATTTGATTATTGTAGGTTGGGCAATTACGAGAAGTTTCCAACAAGGCAAATAACGCAGAGCTGAAGCTGTTTCTGGAAGTAGAACTTGGTCCGGTAATGTTTTCAACCGTACACAGTTTTCATCTTCTGATTCCTCAAGCCATACTTTTGTTGGACTTTTTCAACTCTTTCTTTTTAGATATGCCACATTGTAATCTTCCTGATCTTCACAACTATTCAGGATATGCGACCTGTTGCTATTCCAGAAAAGACTAAAGAGGAGATTTTTCTGTTCTTTAAACTTTATGACCCTGTGAAAGAGGAACTACGGTATGTTGGGAGGCTGTTTGTAAAGGGAACTGCAAAGCCTGCTGAGATATTGACAAAATTAAATGAAATGGCTGGCTTCAGTGTTGATGAAGAAATTGAACTTTTTGAGGTACCTTATGGGTCTTTATTTATTATTATCATTATTATTATTATTTGTGTGTGAGGTTTTGTTTGTTTTGTTTTGTTTTGTTTTTTTTTTTTTTTTGTGCACGCGCTTATGAAGTAGCGAATTCTTCATTTATCGTCTGCTTATGTTGGATTTACTTCTTGGTTATTCAGGAAATAAAGTTTGAACCTAATGTCATGTGTGAACACATTGAGAAGAGTTCCACTTTTCGTGCTAGTCAGGTAGATATCATTAGTGATTAATTTTGGAGAAGTGGTGGATTGGGAGGTTGAAGGGCAAGGTTAAGTATATTCTTCATATTCATTTAGTTCTGCGGTGGTCTTATTCCAAAACGCCCCTCTATTCTCCAGCTTGAAGATGGGGACATCATTTGCTTTCAGAAATCTCCTCAAGTTGGAAATAGTGAACAATGCCGCTATCCAGATGTTCCTTCATTCTTAGAGTACGTCCGTAATCGTCAGGTGTGTGATGTTTTCTTTAGTAGGTGATTGGTATTTATGTTTTCTTTGTCCAAATTTTCAGTCATTTTTGTAGTTTGGTATTACAGATGTTAGTTGTTCTTCAGTTCTTTTGCACGACATTCATACCTGTAACTAGTTTGAAGTCTCTGAAAATCTATAAGGCAAACCTGGCATATGGGTTTAAGGTTCAGTGCCACTTCGTACGTATTGAAAGGCATGCGTTTTTACCAAACTCCCTTGACTTCTCAAAATTAAGAAGTAAAGTGCCTAACGATTGTTGCATTTTCTTTTGCATCTGTTAGGTTACTTGTTTTGAATGCTTTCATTGGTAAGCATTGAAATTGATCGCATGCATTGCACACATGAATTTAAAGGTGGAACACATATTCCTATATTTGACCTAGTGAAGAAGGAAATGCTGGCATCTTGAGCTTTTGATCACATGCATCGCACACATGAATTTAAGGTGGAATATATATTCCTATATTTGACCTTGTGAAGAAGGAAATGCTGGCATCTTGAGCTTTTGTTGATTAATTACTATGTTTTGTGTTTCTATCGATTGTTGTATTTCATCATAGTATAATGTTTCTTTCTTTTTTAACTCAATCAATGCTGGTTAGGTTGTTCGCTTTCGTTCTCTGGAGAAACCGAAGGAGGATGAGTTCTGTCTCGAGCTGTAAGTTCCTCATAAGCAGTATTCAAGAATTATCTTTTGTGGGTTTGATGGTCTCAGATTGCAAATTTCTTGGTGTACGTTTATTTGTTTAGGTCAAAGCTTCACACCTATGATGATGTTGTTGAGAGAGTTGCTCAACATCTTGGGTTGGATGATCCTACAAAAATCAGGCTTACATCTCATAACTGTTACTCCCAGCAACCTAAACCTCAACCTGTCAAGTTTCGAGGAGTAGATCATTTGTCTGACATGCTGGTGCACTACAATCAGGTCTTTGCTTCTCACTGTTGATATCTTCTCTTCTTTGTTTTGTTTTTGTTTTTGTTTTTGTTTTTGTCTGTTCATCGGTGTCCTGATTGAAATTTTTTTTTTTTTTATCTGTTCAGACTTCTGATATTCTCTATTACGAAATATTGGATATCCCTCTTCCGGAATTGCAAGGCCTTAAGACTTTGAAAGTTGCTTTCCATCATGCTACCAAGGATGAAGTGAGTGCTGATTGCATTACATCTTATTAAATTTACTCCGGAAGTGTTGCAAGTCAGTATGGGTACTTTCAGGTTATCATAGATCTTCATTTTTGTGCCCTCAGGTCGTGATTCATACTGTTAGATTGCCGAAGCAGAGCACTGTAGGTGACGTGATTAATCACCTTAAAACAAAGGTAAAGCCTCTTTATGACTTTTGCATTTCCTAACTGGAGTATATATTAAAAAAATCTATCTTTTTCTGACTCATCACTAAATCATTGCATAATATAACTGGAATATGTATTGAAAAAAAGCTAATCTCTCTTTAACTCAGGACTAAATCATTGCATTTTCTAACTGGAATATATGTTAAAAAAAAAAACCTAATCTTTGTCTAACTCATGTCTAAATCATTTCCCAAATTATGAAGAGAGGATTTTCTTTTCTTAAGAAGAAAATTGTCCACTGGGTCAGATGGCATGTGGTAGGGTGGGGTGGGTCTTGGGTTTTGGAGGCTGTGTATTAAAAAAAAAGGGTTACAAATTTATTAAAAACCTTTATTTTAACTAATAATTTTTACTTTTAAATATTTTCGGAGTTTTGATGAGAGATTTCTTTGTTACTTTTCTCTCCATTGTTTATATTGATGGTTGTCTTTGCCATAAATTTCCAGCTATATAAATTACGAAAAATAATACTGTTTTCCCTCATATTGGAAACAGGTGGAATTGTCTCATCCTAATGCGGAAATCAGATTGCTTGAAGTTTTCTATCACAAGATCTATAAGGTATTTGCTAAAATTTCATTAACGCTTTCTATTTTTAAGATTAGTTGCAAAGATGCATTTCTCCGCTATCCCTTAGATACCCTAGAGCTTAATTTGTGGATTTCCTTTTCTTTTATCTCTTTTGGTAAATGTATGTTAAATGGGCCTATTCCTATACAATTAGATTCTTTAATTACTCCATGTGTGGAGATTTGTGGTTAGATGCTCTTGGTCTGAAGAGATATATATATATATATATATATAGATATATTAAATGCAACGCCTTAGTTTGAAGTTCTATAAAATTTTAATAATTCTTCTATTGTTTGCCTACAGATTTTTCCACTTAATGAAAAAATTGAGAATATTAATGATCAGTACTGGACATTACGTGCCGAAGAGGTAACTTTATTTTCCACTTTGCTGGTTTGTTTAAGAACGGGACCATGTTTTCCGCTTAGTGTTTTTCTTGTATGAAAGATTATAACTATGAAAGATTACCTGGTCTAGATGTTCGTTTCTAATTTACTAATTTGATTTTTATCCAAGATTGGTTTTCTTTTACTTGCATGCATCTCCTTTTTTCTCACTCCCTTAAAAATTCCATTTGATAACTCTTTTACTTGTTCTACAGATCCCTGAAGAGGAGAAAAACTTTGGTCCTCATGATCGTTTGATTCATGTTTATCATTTTATGAAGGACACAGCTCAGAACCAGGTAACAAACATCTTTCTCTTCTCTACTTTTGGCAGTGAATAATCTGGTATAAGGGTATTATTATCTTTTACTATCAGTTACATCTTTTTTCCCCTCAAATATGCATTTAGCAGCAAGTTCAAAATTTTGGGGAGCCATTTTTCTTGGTAATTCGTGATGATGAGACTTTAGCTGAAGTAAAAGCCAGAATACAGAAAAAGCTGCAAGTCCCTGATGATGAGTTTGCAAAGGTATTATCTTTGTTCCTTTATAGTTTATACCTTTGCGTTCATCTTTTTGAACATTATTATGATGTGGTGTTACCAATAAAAATGTAAACTTTGTCCCTTTCTAGTTGTAACCTTAGCTCATCTTTTTGGTAATTATTTTTCCCAGTGGAAATTTGCATTTTTATCACTTGGTCGTCCTGAATACCTCCAGGACAACGATGTTGTGGCTAGTCGGTTTCAGGTGCGGAATCTCTCTCTCTCTCTCGTATGAATCTTCCTGTTATGTTAATGGATCACTTGTTGAATTTTAAGTTCGCTTATATCAGAGGAGGGATGTCTATGGCGCATGGGAACAGTATCTTGGACTAGAACACCCTGACAATGCTCCTAAAAGGTCGTACACGGCCAATCAGGTATATAACTGTTAATTTTGTAACTAAGTTCTTGAAATGAGTCTTAATGCGTTGAACTGTTGAGATTTATTTGATTTATCAAATTAACAAGTGGATACATTATTAGGCATATGGTGTATTGAACATGGTTTTTGGCGTTTGGTATAGTCTCCTTGTTACTGATAGATTATTACTCGTGATCAGTGATTTTTGATAGCAAAGACAACAGTTATAAAACGCCTTTTCTGATTGTACTTTGTACAATATTCGAGTGCGGTTGCAATTAGATGCTATTTTGTGCAAGGATGGCAAAGTGAATCAGAATTTATCGTAATTTCCATAGATGCTTCATATGCAGAGGAGCTACTTAAGCCAGTAACCTTAATACTGAACCGGGAGGGCCTTGAAGTTCTAGAAAGTACTCTTAGCAACAAGTGCTCTTTTTCATTTAATTATTTATATTTTTATTGTGTTTGTCTGAACCCATGCATTTGTGTGTACACATGAGTGTGTGCTTGGAAAAGAATCTGAAAAATGGCAATGGGATTACACAGTTATTTCAAGAAAGCTCTTTCAGTAGCTTCAGATGAATGTTGTGATTTATGTCCTTGTTTCAATTTTGCAGAATCGCCACACGTTTGAGAAGCCTGTGAAAATTTATAACTAGAAAAAGGGGGCCAAAGAAAAAAAAAAAAGCAGATCACTCAAGCTCATTTCACTAGGTCAATTTCTAATGCATGTGCGGTTTTGAATAGAGTTCAAGAGGAACGACAAAGGAAAGCTTGCGCAGTTTGGCTATATATTTAATTACTGCTCCTGTTGGGTGTGGCTCGCTTCTGTTATAGAAGAGGTGGGTTCAAATTTTAGCCTTAAATATATATATTCTTGCGCATGTGGTTGTTAAAGGTGAGGTAGGTAGGTCGCATCTTTTCTTCAATTCCTTTGTAATTTGGTACATAAGATTTTGGATTAGTGAATGTATAGAGGGTATAGGTGTTTGTTTCCCATGTGGTTTTGTTTTTCATCCGATTCTCCCACCAAATCTTGTCATTTCTAGAAGCATTAGGAGTATGGGGACTCTGTATAATGTTATATCCGACTCTGAGCTTACAGGTGCTTTGCTTTTTCTTTTAACTTTTCTGTTCTCCGGTCGGGAGAGGGAATGGTCTTTCGCGATTTTGGTAAATGAAATCAGTGTTATCATTTGAGGTTCATTTAATCTGATTGTTCTTTTTGTTGCTTCTACTCTTTAAAGCTTTCATTGTTGTCTCGTGCTTGCGCGGGTGCGTATGCATTCGCTGCGTTCCAGTGTTTTGGGGTTTTTGATTATTTTAAACAAGGATTTGGGCCATTACCTGGTTTATCTCACTCGCTCTTCCAGAGTTTATCAGTGGCGCGTCCAGACATCCCTTTCTCTGGGTTTGCAGTCACTTTTTATCTTGTTATTATCTTTAAACGTTATAGAATTAACGGTTCGAAAATTTTCCTTTGAAAAATATATAGAAATTTGCTTCTGCAAATCATGGTTTTGATCCCGAAAAATGTGGCAGTTTCGGTCATGTTCCACACAATGTTAAGTACAAGATTGTATGATGGGACGTATGATCCAACAATAGTCTGTCTTGAGTTATGAAATGTAGAAATAAATCGAGGATGAATATTTGTACTAATAATATGAGTATCGCTCTAACAAGATATAGAGTCAACGTGTAAAAAGAAAGGATTAAGTTTGAAGTGCTAGAGCAGAATCTAATAAGTTTCAAAAAGTTTCAAATTTTATTTATGGCATGAAGAAAATGATTTTGAAATAATATATTTATGTTTTAAGTTTTAAAGTATGTTCTAACCTCACCTATAGTGTGAGGATATGATTTTTAATGCTTGAAGTTTGATTGAAAGATGTTTGCATTTGTTATGTTTATTAAAAAATGATGAATGTTTGATATGTTATTAAGTTAATGTTAAGTCATGACATAAAGCATGTTTATTAAGATTACATGGTTGGTGTTTTAAACATGAGAGAAGATAAATAAGTGTTGTACTGCTTTCCTTGATTTGAGGCATTCGAAGCTAAAGTTCAAGTATGGAGTAGATCAAGAAGGTGTAGATCCTTGCTTGAGGCAAGGATCACGTAAAGTCAAGTAAAGTTAAGTTATGATCTCGTTGTTCGATGGTTTTGTGCATTCAGTATGTATACTAAGGCCCAAAATTCAAGGCAAGTAAAATAAAATTAAAGTTCAAAGAGAATCATGCATATTGTTTTTTTTTTTTTTTTTTTTGTATTTCTTTATGATAAATGTTTATGTAAAAAGCTTGATGAAAACATTTTACGAAAGATGTTTTATGAAAAAACATTTTATGTAAAATGTTTTGTAAGAAAATGTTTATGAGACATTTTATGAGAGTGTTTGATGTCAAAAGTTTTATGAGGTTTTATGAGAACGTTTATGGAAATGTTTTAGGAAAAAAGGGATATACAAAAAACGTTTTATGAAAATGTTTTAAGGCAAAGGTTTTATGAGAAATATTTAATGAGAAAATATTTACGATAAAGGTTTCATGAGAAATATTTTATAGGAAAACATTTTAGAAAAATGTTTTACGAAAGACGTTTCAAGAAAATGTTTTATAAGAAATGTTTTGTGAGATATGCTTGAGCTTATTGAGCGAAAGCTCATTAAAGTTCATTCATGTTGTTGGAGGCAATGTAGAAGGAAATTGTGAATGTTACATGAGTTTGGCAAGGTGATGGAACGAATGTGAAGGTGGGGTTGTAGATACTATTACAGTTGTTTTATGTTATATTAAAAACTTTGTAATTATTAAAATATGTGTAAATGTTTTGAAATTAAAATCCTGTTAAAGTTTATATTGCAACAAAAGTTACACCAGTTTAAAGTATGATTTTAAGAAAGAAGTAAAAGAAAGCTAGGTCGTCACATTGTTAGAAGAAAGAGGCAGTACCATTGTTGTTTTCAACCTATATCTTGTTATGGCACGTAAGTAGTTACGAAAGATTTGAAGTTGGTACTCCTTAGTGAAACCATGATAATGAAATTGAATGAACAAATTTTTTTACCTCCACCTAGCACTATAGAACGACTCTGTATCTTGTTGGGCAAAACTTGGGAATACATGTTGATGGTGTTGGAAAAAATAATACGCAAGCAGAATTTTAAAATTTTATACCAAAGTATTTTTTAAAACATAAGTTTGACACACTATATGCATAAATTATCCATATCTTACTAACCTCGTTTGATGAAGAGATTCCTCAATCGATGAAGAGAAGGGCGTTGTAAAAGACCTCAACTAATTGGCATTCTTTGCTATTCTTTATCCACAATTGGTGTGTGTGTGGGCATACTCGTACAGTTCTTTCACAGGTGACTCTCCTTCTAACCAATTAAGGAAACCTAAAACTAAGGTTCGTTATTTGTAAACAATAGCTCTTAGGGAGTTGTAGAGACACACAAAGTGGAGTATTCGCTCTTAATTCCTCAACTGATATAAATAACTTATGAGTCTTACTCTCTATTTATAGAGGTTGGGCCCAGAAGTTAGTCCTTATCAGATAAGGCCTCAAAAATTTGAATCAAAATCAAATCATGATTAATATCAAATAAAATTTGCGCCTAAAATGCATAACCAAAAGATTGGCCTGTCGAACTTACTCCGTCGACAGGTCAAACCTGAAGATCGGCCTGCCGAATTTACGATAAATGATGTGAATCTTTATTTCTCACTTGAGATTCTTGAGCTAGAGCCTCAGTTTTAATTCAAATAATCCAATAGAGAAGTTATCTGATTAAAACAGTCATTTCTGGATAATCTCTAGGAAAATAAATATTCTTAATAATTCAACAAGTTTATCTTGAATTAATTTCAAATTTAATTTAACTAATAAATAGACATAAAATATCTGATCCCGATAATTCAACAAGTTTATCTTGAATTAATTTTTCATAAAATTAATTCAACCGATAAACACAAATGAATTATCTGATCCTATAGAATTTCAACAAATTTGATAATTTGACATAAGTCACCAATTTATTGAAAAAACATGCCGTATCATTAGAAGATAACGCATATAAGAGGATATCAACAACTGCTAAAGAGGAACTATGAATTCCATATCTATAAATAATAAGTCTATGCTATCAAGAGTTATGTCTCCAACGTACCAACATGCGTACCAACATAAAATGTGAATGTCACCTTTTGATACATCAAAAGATATAAGTCAAGATAACGGGCCCATTATTCATCTCAAGATTAAGATACAACACATATGATTGTCTAAAGTGAATTGATTAGCAGAGACAGAATTATTAACCAAATCAATTACACTTTATGTCCCGATCTAATACATCATCACCTATGACAATGTGCCAATGTTTTTCTTCCCGGAGTTCACCTCCGATGGCGAAGACAAATCATCTCCCGTTAAGAATATAGACAACATAACAATCTTTGTATGAATAAAGTGCCCAACATTATTCTTTCGACTGCAGATCTTATAATTTGGACCATTGCTTTTAGAATTATGTTTTCTGCATAATTTGTCTATCATATACCTGATTCTAAAGGCTTAAACCGATAGTCTATGACTTTTGTTTGCTTATCATACATTTAACAAATATGAACGTAAAGAGGACAATAATCTGGTATATGAATAATAAATAAACTTTTAATTGATAAAAATGTCTCCAAAAACATAATAAGTTTTTACTCCTTAGGGCATACCTGTCTAACAATCTCCCACTTGCACTAAGTGAGTAAATATGACAAATCTGGCATCCCCGTAGCTTCCACATGCTTGTCAAAGACTCTCCCAGCAAGTGTCTTCATGAATAGATCTAATAAATTGTCCTTTAACACGATTTTGTTAGACATGTATGCCCTAATGGAGTAAAAATGTAATGAGTTTTTGGAGACATTTTTATCAATAAAGAATTTATTATTTATATACCAAATATTGTCATCTTTACGTTCATATTTGTTGAATGTATGATAAGCAAACAATAGTCTGAGACTGTCGGTCTAAACCTTTAAGAATTGGGCATATGATGGACAGATTATGCAGAAGGCACGATTCTTAAGGTGACGGTCTAAATCATAAGATCCGCAATCGAGGGAATAAAGTTGGGCGCTTTATTCATGTAAAGATTGTTATGTTGTCTATATCCCTATTGGGAGATGGTTTGTCTTGACCATCGGAGGTGGACTCCGTGAATAGAAACATTGGCACATTGTCATAGGTGACGATGTGTTGGATCGGGACATAAAGTGAATTGATTTGGATTAATAATTCTGTCTTGGCAAATCGATTCACTTTAGACAATCATTTGTATTGCATCTTAATCCTAGATGACTAGTGGGCCCGTTGTC
>CAMOHE010029526.1:0-24898 GCA_946598075.1 Artocarpus hirsutus | reverse complement strand
AGTTCGAGAATGCAGCTCCAAGCTTTTAGTGGAATAGCGTTGGAGTTGATAGTTATGAAATGTATATCTGGGATATTGGTTTTCATAATTATCGGGAGCTTGAACTATATAGGTCCATTTGGTCCCCTTTGCTAGCTCACAAAATCCTGTAACGATACGGCATGCTTTTACAATAATTGGTGACTTATGTCAATTTATTAGTTTGGTTGAAAATTTGGAAGAATCAAATAATTCATGTCTGTTTGTCGGTTGAATTAATTTTGTGAACAAAATTAATTCAAGATAAACTTGTTGAATTATTGGGGTCAGATAATTCTTGTCTGTTTATCAGTTGATTTAATTTTGGATAAATTAAATCAAGATAAACTTGTTGAATTATTGGGGTCAGATAATTCTTGTCTGTTTATCAGTTGATTTAATTTTGGATAAATTAAATCAAGATAAACTTGTAGAATTATTATGAATCTATTTATTTTCTTAGAGATTATCTAGATAAAGTTGTTTTAATTAGATAACTTCTCTATTGGGTTATTTGAATTAAAACTGAGCTTTCTCCTATAGAATCTTGGGTGAAAAATAAAAGATTCGCGTGATTTTTATTTCAGTAGTTCGACATGCCGCACTTAAAGTTCGGCCTGCCTATGAAAAAGTTTGGCCTGCCTATGCGCGAATTAAAAATCGCGTGTTACGCGTATCTTATCCGATATAGACCCGAATTTGGTTCTGTTTCAAATTTTTGAGACCTTATCTGATAAGGAATGACCCTAGACCCAACCTCTATAAATAGGGAGTGAGTCTAATGAGTTATTTATAGATCAATAGAGAGATTAAGAGTGATACTCTACTAGTGAGAATCTGAAACTCCCTGAGAGCTTTTGTTCACAAATCACGAACACTAGCTTTGGGTTCTCTCAATTGATTGGAAGGAGAGTCACCTTGAGGAAGAGCTGTACGTGTGAGCCCACACTCACTCCAATCATGGATAGAGAATAGCAAAGAAGACCAGTTGGTTGAGGCTCTTTTGGAACGTTACTTCTCTACCAGACTTTGGGAGCTTTTCGGCATAGACAAGGTTAGTAAGATCAGGTTAATTTATACATATAGCATGTCAAACTTGTGTTTTGAAAAATACTCTAATTTAAAATTTTTAAAATTTCGCTGCGTATTATTTTTCCAACAATCTTTTGAATGACGTGCCTTCAAAATCGGTCCTTAAAACTCCTCATGAGTTGTGGACAGGCAGGAGGACTTCCTTAAATCATATTCACATATGAGTATGTATGACTCATGTCCTTTTCAGGGATGCAAATAAGTTAGAAGCATGTTTACAAGTTTGCATGTTTGTAGGATATCCAAAAGGGTCTAAGGGGATTATTTTTATAACCCAAAGGAAAATAAAGTTATGGTTTCAACTATTGCAATTTTCTTTGAAGAAAGTGACATGAATGACTTTAAGCCTCGAAGCAAAGTGGTGCTTGAGGAGTTGAGGAGTGATTCGATCACTTCGAGGATTTTGGTAGAAACCACTTCAATCAGTGTAGAAAAACCAAACGAACCTGAACAACAACCTAAAGGGCTTCGGTTCAGTGGGAGGATCGGGCGTCAACCCGAGAGGTATATGTTCAATAGTGCAGCCTACTTGCTGAACTAGATGAACATGATAGAGATCCTTATACTTATGCAGAGGCTATAGAAGATGTTGATTCTAAACTCTAGACAGAGGCCATGAACATAGAGATGAAGTCTATGGAGACTAATTAGGTCTGTTAGCTTGCAGATCTTTTTGAAGGGGTAAAACTTATAGAGTGTAAGTGGATCTACAAGAGGAAAAGAAGAGTCGACAGAAAGGTCAAAACTTTTAAGGCTAGACTAGTAGCTAAGGGGATACACACAAAAGAAAGGAATCGATTATGAGGAAACCTTTTTACTTGTAGCCATGCTTAAATCCATCTGCATTCTCTTGTCCATAGCTGCTGCTCTTGACTACGAAATTTGGCAGATGGATGTCAAGACGACCTTTCTAAATGGCTATCTTGATGAGTCCATTTATATGAAACACCTAGACAGGTTCAAGGTCAAGGGTCAAGAAGGTAAGGTTTGTAAGCTACTGAAGTCAACATATGGACTTAAGTAGGCTTCCCATTCTTGGAATATAAGATTTGAGCAAGTGATCAAGACTTATGGGTTCGTACAAAATATGGACGAACCATGTGTACATAAACACATTAAGAATAGGAAGGTGGTTTTTCTATTGCTCTATGTAGATGACATTATACTAATTGGCAATAACATTGGTGCATTGTTATTAGTCAAATTATGGTTGACCAAGCATTTTGACATGAAAGACTTAGGTGAGACTAATTTTATTCTCGGTATCTAGATTTTTTGGAATAAGAAGAACAAAATGATAGATTTGTCCTAGGCCGGCTACATAGATAAAATTCTCAGGAGATTTGCAATGTAGAATTCTAGGAAAGGTGGGTAACCATCTAGATCTAGAATTACACTTTCTAAGAAAGACTCTCCAAAGTCAAAGGAAGAAAGAGATTACATGATAAAGGTGCCTTATGCTTCAGCAGTGGGTAGTCTCATGTATGCCAAGCATTGCACGCAGCCAAATATTTGTTATGTGGTTAGGATTGTAAGTCCATTTTAGGCTAATCTACGACCAAACCATTGGGTTGCAGTCAAGCATATTTTCAAGTACCTAACAAGGACTCGAGGGTATATGCTTTTGTATTCGGGTGAGGACTTGACTCCTCTAGGATACATTGACTTGGATTTCCTATCCTATCTAGATTTGAGGAGATCAAATTTTGGTTTTGTGTTTACTTTGGGCGGTGGTGCTATCAGTTGGATAAGTATAAAATAAGATTGCACTTTAGATTCAACGATGAAGGCCAAGTACGTGGTGGCTAGTGATGCTTCGAAAGAAGTAGTATGGCTCCACAAGTTGCTTGGGGATCTTGAGGTTGTCCTTGGTATGAATAAGGCGGTATCATTGTATTGTGATAACAACACGACAGTAGCTAATGCTAAAGAACCAAGATTTCACAAGAAGAATAAGCATATTGATCGAACGTATCATGTGATAAAGGACTTCATGGAAGGCGGGTATGTCATTGTGTGTAAAATCACGTCAGAGTACAATTTAGCTGATCCATTCATGAAGATACTTACTAGGAGAGTCTTCGAGAGGCATGTGGAAGATATGGGGATGCGAGATTTATCATATTTACTCACTTTGTGCAAGTGGGAGATTGTTAGACATTTATGCCCTAAGGAGTAAAAATGTAATATGTTTTTGGAGACAATATCAATAAAGAATTTATTTATTATTTATATACCAAATCTTATCCTCTTTGCATTCATATTTGTTGAATATATAATCAGCAAACAAAAGTCTGAGACTGTTGGTCTAAACCTTTAAGAATCAGGCATATGCTGGACAGATTATGCAGAAGACACGATTATTAAGGTGATGGTCTTAATCATAAGATCCGCAATTAAGGAAATAAAGTTGGGCACTTTATTCTTGCAAAGATTGTTATGTTGTTTATATCCCTAAGGGGAGATGGTTTGTCTTGGCTATAGGAGTAGGACTCCACGAAGAGAAACATTGGTGTATTGTCATGGGTGACGATGCATTGGATCGGGACATAAATGGAATTGATTTGAATTAATAATTTTGTCTTAGCAAATTTTTTCACTTTTAACAATCATATGTATTGTATCTTAATCCTTAGATGAATAATGGGCCTGTTATCTTGACTTGTGTCTTTTGATGTCCCAAAGGGTGACATCCACATTTTAATGTTGGTACATATGCCGGTATGTTGGAGGCATGAATCTTGATAGCGTAGACCTATTATTCATAGATATAGAATCTATAACTTCACTTCAAGAGTAGTTGATATCATCTTATATGCGTTATCCTGTAATTAGAAAACTAGAGTGCTCAACCATTTGGATACATAGGTGTAACCAAATGGTATACTATCTGTGGATAGTAATTTTTTTGATGGTGAGATAATGGAATGTAAGAGAAAAATAATCAAGAAGGTAAGATAAAATTTATCCTTAAGCTGATTATGGATAATCCTATAGGGATACGATACATTATGATATGTCATGGAGACTTAGCTATATGGGCTTCGTAATTCTAGATAGTTTGAGAGTGCAGCTTTGAGCTTTTAGTTAAGTAGCGTTGGAGTTGATAATTATGAAATATATATCTTGGATATTAGGTTTCATAATTATCGAGAGCTTAAACTAGATAGGCCCATTAGGTTCCCTTTGCTAGATCATAAAAAATCATATAACTATATGATGTGCTTTTCCAATAATTGGTGACTTGTGTTAAATTATTAGATTGGCCAAAAATTTGATAGGATTAGATAATTCATGTCTGTTTATCAGTTGAATTAGTTTTGTGAAAATTAATTCAAGATAAACTTGTTGAATTTTCAAGATAAGATAATTAATGTCTGTTTATCGATTAGATTAATTTTGAATATATTAATTCAAGATAAACTTGTTGAATTATCAAGAATATTTATTTTCCTAGAGATTATTTAGATATGGCTATTTTAATAAGATAACTTCTCTATTAGATTATTTGTATTAAAACTGAGGCTCTATCCCAAGAATCTCTGGTGGGAACTGAAGATTTGCAGGGATCATTTGTCACAAGTTTGGCTGGCCAATCTTCTAGTTTGGCTGTCGATGGAGTAAGTTCGGCAGGTTGATCTACCAGTTTGGCCTGCCAACCAAGAGATAAATGGATCACATGTTTTTATGAGGATTTTATTAGATATTGTTCCTGATTTGATTCTGATTCAAATTTTTGAGGCCTTATTTGATAAGGACTGACTTCTAGGCCTAACCTCGATAAATAAGGAGTAAGTCTCATAGTTAATTAGATCAATTGAGAGATTAAAAGTGAGACTCTATTGGTGAGACTCTATAATCCCTTGAGAGCTATTGTTCACACCTCACAAACCATAGCTTTGGGTTTTCTCAATCGTTTGGAAGGAGAGTCACTAGGGGAAGGTTGAACGACAGTGCCCACACGCACTTCGATCGTAGATAGAGAATAGCAAAGAAGACCAGTTGGTTGAGGCTCTTCTAGAACGTTACTTCTCTTCGTGGATTGCAAAGCTTTTTGGCAAACAAGGTTAGTAAGATCTAGTTAATTTATGCATATATCATGTCAAACTTGTGTTTTGAACAATACACTGGTATACAAAATTTTAAAATTCTGTTGCATACTATTTTTCCAACATCTCATGCCTACCCCACCACCAATTGAGCACCATACCCCTATTTTAATAAAAAACCTTATCCTCTTTTTAAATCAAATCACATATCTTAATGTAAAAAATGTCATGAATCATAAATGCATTTCAATAATCTAGATCATTCCCAAATTACAACAATCCAATCAATGCACCTTCAAGCAAAACATGACATAGTTCTTGTGATGTAGTAAATAGTAGTTTCTAATTACGTCAAGTACAATTTGCGTTGAGTAAAAAGATCAGTCTTCTTGGAAGATAAGATGTGCTAAAAGACCTAAAATCATAAAATTGTATACCATTCAATTCCTTAATAGGCAAACTAATTAGATCATGTTTTATGTTCATATTACAATGGTTTTGCATTAATTCAAACACAAAAATAGGCTAAACATCAAAATGTCACATTGCACACTTTTGGCCAAGGAACATGCTATATTACTAAAATTATGATTAAACAAGGAGATTAAATGTTCAATCATCTCAACAAACATTCATTTTAGCTCACTCTGACTACAAATTATATTATGTCAAACATAATCTTTCTACCCAAAGTCAGGTCTTTGATAAATAATTACCATTTTCAAACATTAAATATCATTAAAAGAAGTATATAATCTTATAAAAACAGCCTATACATGAGCTTCAAGCATGGTGCAAATTTGATATTCCACTTAACTTAGTTTTGCATTTTCTTTCCATAAATTCAGAAATATTTGTAACTAATTTCCATGTACCTATAAGCATTAAAAACCACTTAATAAACAGTTAGGATTAATAGAAAAAAAGGAAAATAATCAGATTCCACAAGATTTTCAATTGTGAAAAGAAACTAACTTAACTAGCTTAGTTTGAGCTCAAATCTGTCCTAGCTTACTTTTCCCACATTTATAATCATCTATAAAAAAAAAACATCATTTCATCATAAGAAACAAAAATATTAATGTTATCGTGTAAGGCTTAAAGTTAGGGCTCTATTAGAGATCAAAACACTTGATTTTCAAGCTTAAATTGGGGAGAATTTGGGCGGGTTAGTGTAACTTGAATTTCTATGGTGTTGTTTAAGTTTTTGTGAGCTTTAGGACATGGAAAATGGAGAGAAAGAAGTGAGGAGAGTGCTAGATGTTTTTAGAGTTGCTTGACAAAGAAAGTGGCAAAAATGAACATTCTAGTTTATTTAAATTAGTCTAAATCAGGTACGAGAAGGAAGGCACTTGATTGGGAGCTTTTCCCATATTTTTTTTTGCATTTGAAATGTGGAAAGAGCGCTGAGTAAGAGAATTTAGCTAATAGTTAGCCACTAAAATCTAGTACAAGTAAGAGTAATTCAATTTGCTATAACTTAGTCAACAAATCAATCAAATTGCACCATTTTCCATACATTCAATTCCAATCAAATTTGTCTATTTCAAATATATAAATGGGCAAAACAATTAGTTTAGAATGCATTTAAAGTGGGAAAAATACTTTTTAATTAATTCGTAATCTGTTTAGCACACTAATCTTACCGAGAAACTGAGCTTTTCACTGTATTTAAAACTTTTTAAAAACATGTTAGATCATATATTAAAAATTCAATGTCATATTTGTTTAATATAAGCATGTTTATGCATGATTCAATCTTATAAATAATGAGTATTCATGCTCATAAAATATGATTTTTATATGCTCAAAATTCAATAATGTGTGTTCATTAAATGCATAGATATGCATGATGTTTATTACTGGCTAATTGTGAGTTAATTGGGCATTACAATATATTTGCAGGATGGAGAAGTTAAAGGATGATCTGCAAAAGCAAAAAAAAAAAAAAAGATTAGTCCTTGGGTCAAACCTCTGATCCAAAACAAGCTTGGCAGGTAGAGTAGCCTAATCATGTCCTCGAGGCTCTCGTCATCAATATGCAACTGCAAACTGAGAAACCACCATGAGAGTCCTTGGAACTAGACGATGATGGCTTCCCCACTTGCCATCCCGATCAAGAAGAGCTTCGCCCTAGGACATCAGGGTTAGACATATATACCCGAAGGAGTAAAATGTTATAATATATTTTTGAAGGCATTGTATCAATAAATAATTTATTCATTGTTCATATACCAAATGTTGTCCTCTTTACGTTCATATTTGTTGAATGTATGATAAGTAAATAAAAATCTGAGACTATCGGTCTAAACCTTTAAGAATCAGGCATATGACGACAGATTATGCAGAAGACATGATTCTAAACGCGACGACCTAAATTATAAGGTCCACAATCGAGGGAATAAAGTTGGGCGCTTTATTTATGCTAAAGTTTTTATGTTGTCTACATCCCTAGTGGGAGATGGCTTGTATTGGCCATCAGAGTTGAATTCTACGAGTAGAAACATTGGTGCATTGTCATAAGTAGCAATGTATTGGATCAGAACATAAAGTTGAATTGATTTGGATTATTAATTCTATCTGTGCAAATCAATTCACTTTAGACAATCATATGTGTTGTATCTTAATCCTAAAATGACTAATGGGCCCATTATCTTGTCTAATGTCTTTGATGTACCAAAGGGTGATATCTTGACTTTGTGATGGTATGCATATCAATATGTTGGAGATATGACTCCTGATAGCATAGACTTGTTATTAATAGATATGAAGTCCATAGCTCAATTGGTGGAGTCAATGATATTCTCTTATATGCGCTATCTTGTAATTAGAAAAATAGAGCGCTCAACCATTCGGATGCATAGGTGCAATCGAATGGTATACTATCTTTGGATAGTAAGTTTTCCATTGGTGATATAATGGAACATAAGATAAAAATAATTGGGAATGTAAGATAGAATTTATCCTTAAGCCGATTATTAATATCCTATGGGGATACGACACAATATGATATGTCATGGATACTTAGCTAATTTAGAGTTTCGTAATTTTATATGGTTCGAGAATGTAGCTCTAAGCTTTTAGTGGAGTAATGTTAGAGTTGATAATTATAAAATATGTATATGGGATATTGCCTTTTATAATTATTGGAGCTTGAACTATATAGGTCCATCGGGTCCTCTTTGCTAGCTCATAATAAATCGTGTAATAATACGGTGTGCTTTTCCAATAAATTGGTGACTTATGTTAAATTATTAGATTGGTTGAAATTTGATAGGATTAGATAATTCATGTCTGTTTATCGATTGAATTAATTTTGTAAATTAATTCAAGATAAACTTGTTGAATTATTGGGAATATTGATTTTCCTTGAGATTTTCCAAATATGACTGTTTTAATTAGATAACTTCTCTAATGGGTTATTTAAATTAAAACTGAGGCTCTATCTAAAGAATCTTGGGTGGAAAATAAAAGATTATCAAGGATCATATTATCGCAAGTTTGGTAGGCCGATCAGTTAGTTTGGCCTGCCGATGGGATAAGTTCGGTAGGCCATTTAGTTACTTTGGCCTACCAATATAACAATAATCTAGTTACACATTTTTGACATGATTTTATTAGAAGTTGATTCAAATTTGAATTTTTGAGGGCTTATCTAATAATGACTAAAGCTACGTCTATAAATAGGGAGTGAGTTTTCTTATTATTTAGATCAATTGAGATGTTAAGAGTGAATATTCTAGTGTTAGATACTCGAAACTCCCTGAGGGCTATTGTTCACAATTACGAACCTTGGCTTAAGGTCTTATCAAGGAGAGTCACCGAGGAAAAGTTGTATGATGTGAGCCCATACGTATTCCAATCGTGGATAGAAAATAGCAAAGAAGGCTAGTTAGTTGAGGTCCTTCTATGACATTCTTTTCTTCATTAATTGCTAGTGCTTTTTAGCATACAAAGGTTAGTAAGATCTACGATTAGTTTATGTATATAGCATGTCAAACTTATGTTTTGAAAAATACTCTGATTTAAAATTTTCAAAATTTCATTGCATACTCGTTTTCCAATAGTCAGCACCAACACGATGGGCTATTGGCTTTTTAACCAAGTGGAACATTGTCACGATAAAGTTTGGTTGAGTTAGAAGCCCCAAACAAGCCATATTTAGATAAGCTAGTTTTGCTCAACAAGAGTGCCGGCTAGCGGATAGAATCAGGCTTCTTCAGTAAATCCTTGGTAGACTACCTTAACGACCTCGATGCCCATAGCTTTTTGACCACAATTGACCCTTCCTAAACCTTGCAGAATAAACTAGTTGACAAGAACCTTCTCCCTGAACCTAGATAGCCATCTTCCACAAGCATAGAACCACTTGAATTTCCCAAAGTTTATCTGAGTTAGAGTTACTAAGGATGAAGTATTTGAAAAATTCATTAAAGCAGTACCACCTGACTTGCTGTGGAAGTCTATTCATCTTAAACTACTTAAATGCCTCCCATGGCATCTAGGTTGTATGGCTAGCACATACACACTAATGAGTGAGTGGTAGCAATTCAGATTCAACTACATAGGGCACACAATTATGTCGTGGAGGGCTTGACGCATGAACAGAAGCAGAGGAAGGCGGCGTCCTGCTAGGGAGAATTCCACATAAAGCATAATGCACCCTTTTGGTGGTTCAACGGGGGAATCTCTAGCCGTAAGCGAAATCTGGTACTCCCGACAAAAGGTGTCCAACCAGGCCTAGGTCATCGTCGACGTATACTTGGTGGTTGAAGTCTGACATGGTTGGTGCATACTATAGACTACTTCTCCCCAAACCCTAGTCTTTAAAGCTATAGGTACGCCCTCTTCATTCTTGGTGCTATCATCTCCCTAGATTGGTAGCCTTTGCTTAACAACATCTCCCTCGATGTAAATTTCACTCATAACTTAGGCTTCTTAGGTTACGACCTGGCTAGAGGAGCTTGGTTCACTAGCTGTGGCTACCAAGCGAACCTTCTCTTGTTTAGTCACTTGGGACGTGCCTGTGATGATCGCCTTGATGTAAGGGTCTTCTCCTTACACGGTCGGATTAGAACTATACCTTCGAGGAGACCTAGGAACTCTTGATCGAGGGCAGTCCCTTGCCTTAAACTAAAGATCTGGGCCAATCGAGTCACTCTGTCT
Source organism: Artocarpus hirsutus (assembly GCA_946598075.1). Taxonomy (NCBI): domain Eukaryota; kingdom Viridiplantae; phylum Streptophyta; class Magnoliopsida; order Rosales; family Moraceae; genus Artocarpus; species Artocarpus hirsutus. The sequence goes on along the minus strand of CAMOHE010029526.1, from coordinate 14,573 downwards.
TGCTCGGCTATCCTCTTAATACTTCCTTCTCCTCGAAACCTAGTTAACAAGATATTCATTTACCAGTTTTGGGAATCACTCAGGTCACTCATATTTTGTTTTTGGGAATTACTTATTTGGGACTGATTGATCATGTTCAAAAGTTCATCAACTTCTTAAGCCTTTTGCTCAGTAGCTAGAATGCAAAGCGCTTAGAAATTTGCAAGCAAGGAATGTGGAATAGATTGAAGGCTTCTCTTATTTATAGATAAAGGTCAGGCATAGAAATCAAAGAGATGCAACGATGGCGCTTGTTACGGAAACAACCAATGGTAGGCTGACACATGTCAATCGAGCTTGACCGATTGTGTCCCAAAAACTAGTAGTTCTAAAGACTTAAAACTGAAGACCACTTTCACTAATTAACCCTTCAGGCATAATGCACTAGGCTGAACACTGACGAGGTGCACTAAGGGGCCATTGTTAGGGGTATGCATGGTATCCTGTTTCCTTGAAGAATACTCCTCGGCTGTCTGGCCACCTTGCTTAGATAAAGCCATTTTTTATATCCACAAGACTCCTCCTTGATCAACACTTCTTCTTGAGGTGCTCCCTAGGGCCTCCATTGGCCGGCACACAAGATGTCGCTGTTAGAGATGGTGTGTTAAGGACTAAATGTTGTAATATGTTTTTAGAGATATTTTATCAATAAAGAGTTTATTTATTCATATACCAAATGTTGTCCTCTTTATGTTCATTTTTGTTGAATGTATAATAAGCAAAAGAAAGTCTAAGACTATTTGTCTAAACATTTAAGAATCATGCATATGATGGACAGATTTATGGAAGACATGAATCTTAAAGGTGTTGGTCTAAATTATAAGATCAGCAATTAAAAGAATAAAGTTAGGCACTTTATTCATGCTAAGATTGTTATATTGTCTACATCTCGAACAAAAGATGGCTTGTCTTGGTCATCGGAGTGGGACTCCATGAGTAGAAACATTTGTATATTGTTATAGGTGACGATGTATTAGATCTGGACAAAAAGTTAAATTGATTTGGTTAATAATTCTGTTTGCTCAAATTAATTCACTTTAAACAATCATATGTGTTGTGTCTTAATCTTGAAATGACTAATGGGCCCATATTCTTGACTTATGCCTTTTGATGTACCAAAGCGTTACATTCTAATTTAGTGATGGTATGCATACCGGTACATTGAAGACATAACTCTGGATTGATGTAGACTCATTATTTATAGATATGTAATCTATATCTCATTTTGTAGAGTTAATAATGTTCTCTTATATGTATTATCTTGCAATTGGAAAATTGGAGCACTCAACCATTTAGATGCATAGGTGCAAATGAATGGTATACTATTTATGAATAGTAAGTATTCCAATGGTGAGATAATGGAACGTAAGATAAAAATAATTCAGAAGGTAAAACATAATTTTATCCTTAAGCTGATTATGAATATCCTATGGAGATGTGACATATTATGATATGTCATGGACGGTTATCTTATTCGAGTTTTGCAATTTTATATAGTTTGGTAGTGTAACTCCAAGCATTTAGTGGAGTAGCATTAGAGTTGATAATAATAAAATTTATGTATGTGGGATATATTATTTTATAATTATAGCAGCTTAATCTATTATGTCAATTGGGTCCCTTTTGCTAACTAATAATAAATCTTATAACGATACGACATGTTTTTCTTACATTAGGTGGCTTATGTTAAATTATTGGATTGGCTAAAATTTGAAATAAGTGGATTTAATAATTTATGTTAGTTTATCGGTTGAATTAATTTTGTGAATTAATTCAAGATAAACATAATGAAATATTTGGATAATATTTTATTTACTATAAGATTATCAGTATATGATTGTTTTAATCAGATAACTTATCTATTGGGTTATTTGAATTAAAATTGAGGCTCTATTTAAGATTTCTAGTTTAAAATATGTATTTTGAGGATTCCAAATTATCACATGGTTGGCAGGCCAATAAGAAAGCTCGATAGATTGGTCTCCTAGATCAGAATGTCGAACATGCGATAATCAGTATACACGTTTTGGCATGTTTTTCATCATCAGAAGTTGATCTAGTTTTGAATTTTTAGCCCAAATCTGATAAGGTTTAACCTCAAATTCAAGCACTATAAATAAGGGTGAGTTTTCTTTGATATTTAAATCATTTTGAGTAGCATAGAGTGAGTACTCTAGTGAGAGAAACTTTGAAACTCTCTAAGAGCTATTGTTCAACATCAAGAATCTTAGCTCTAGGTTTTCTCAAATGGTTAGAAGGAGAGTCACGGGAGGAAGCTATATGACATGTGACTACCCGTACTCCGATCGTGGATAGAGAATAACAAAGAAGACCAGTTAGTTGAGGCTCTTTTGGAACATTCTTCTCTTCACGGATTCTTGCTACTTTTGGTGTTCAAAAGAGGCTAGTAAGATCAGTTATTAATTTTTGTATTTAACATGTCAAACTTGTGTTTTAGAAAATACTCTGATTTAAAATTTTTAAACTTTTACTGCATACTGTTTTCCAACAGTCACCTCCGTGGGAAGAATAGGCGCTCGAGGAAGACTAAAATAGCTTGCAACCATGCAACAACTAATTTCCAAAGGCGAACACATGACCTTATTGCAACCCTTAGATGAATGGTTGACTACCCTTTTGGGATTGTGACACTTGTCACCTACCTCTTGACACCACTTGATGGGACACCCAAGTCATGGGTCAAACTCGCCTTATACGCGGCCTAGGTGGTGGCCTATAAAGAGAAAGCATTTACTCCACCTAAGAGGTACATGGAGTTTTTCAACTTACCCTACTCCCAATCTTGGCCGAATAGGTACATGACTTGAGCGTCGAGGAGCTCTTGGCTGACACCACATCAGTGTCTACCTTGACCTTCGAAGCATACCATCTTCTTGTTATAGGTACTCCTTAGAAGCCGAGATGAGCTAGGCTGGTAGTGCAATCACAATGCGCAGCCACACGTGGAGTTGATCAGCAATAAAGCATCAACAAGGACAAAAATGTTTTAGAAAAATACTCATTACACATCTTATCTTAAATATATGTACATGCCCTTCTGGAAAATTAGTGTATTATTTTTTTTAAAAGAATAAAGATAGATTCCAACATGAAATAGTCTCAAAAAAATACGTAGTTTATTTCTTTTACAAAATTTTATTTTTATTATTGTTTTATATATAGTAATCATAGTTATATATATCAATGCAAATTGTTTGATTCATAAACAACTTCAAATTGTGTGCTTCTATAAAAAGAACTACACTTTCATTTGATATGAAGAAAATATATATAAAAAACTAAGATCAAAGAAGAGAGGATCTTGTGTATATCAGAGTTGCAAAAGCCATTCTTAGAGCTGATTAAGTTCCTAAGGTTTGACTTTTTTTGTTTTTCTTTTATTATCAAGTAAACGAAGGTTGAGAAAGTGTGGACAAAGGGGTGACGAGGTTGAGCGAGCTCCAAGAGGGGCATCGCGGTGTGGGGGTTGGTCATGGCTGGGGTTAGGGTGGTTGGACGTGGAGGTTGGGTCGCTGGCGTGGGGTGACAATGGGCAGGGCTTGTCAATAGGGAGGGAGCTTGTTGGTGGGTGGCTTTTTGTTTTCTTTTTTTTTTTTTTTTAATTTTGAATTATTTTTAAGTTAAACCAAACCAATGGCTATGATTTGGTACTTTTGAATCTATGATTTACTTTTTTTTAATGTATCAATTATTTAAAGAGTAATTTAGTAATTTTAATTAAAAAATGATATCTAGCAACAAGTTCTTTAGGAATTAAAATGAAAGGTTGGGGACTGATAAATAAAAAAAGATTGGGACTAAAATCATAATTTTGTAAAAAATTAGAGACTAATATGACAATTTACGCTAATAAAAAAAGACTATTAACTTATGTGCTTTGAAATGAGTCTTAAAATATCTCCCATGGATGTATTCTTTTTTTTTTTTAAGTGATATCATATTTATTTCACATTAAAATGGATTCTAAAAATAACGTATTAGTTTCATTTGCTCCTTAATGTATAATGTGATTTCAGATTTCAGATGCTATATATATTTTTGTTATAATCATAAATTTTGAAAGGTGTAAAAGTAAACTTTTATGTTTAAAAATTTTAAAGTCAATTATTTTAACGATGAGATAAAATATAAATAAATCAATCAATAGCAATCAATTGTTAAAATTTGATATATCTTATACTTGATACCAAAGCTAGTATTAAGCATATGATATGTCAAAATTTAGCATAAAAATAACAATGTATTAGATAGTAATTTTTTTATTAGAACGCTAAAATTTAGCATTGACTCACTAATATAACACTCCAAGTCTAATAAACAAATTCCACATTTTGAGCATTGAGAAATGTTGGTTAGCTTATTTAAAAACTTATCTTAACCTAGCTCAGTTTGAAGATCAATGTACCGATAGCCATCAATTGTCAAAAGTTAAGTTACAATTTAAACTTCTGAAAAAAAAAAAAAAGAATACACAAAATCATGTAGCCCCTCTTTCAGTACAACATCGCTAATTATGTAATTATGTGGAGCACAATTATAGTTTTTCTTACACATAGTTGAAACATAGTCATATTCTAATCACTAGAAACATAATTATAACTTTTTCTCCTAAAATAAAATCGTAATTGAATTTTTAAAAAGCTTTAGCAACAAAAATCAAAATTTTAAAATTGTGTACCACGTGATTATTTATTATTATGTGGTTTCGTTGCCACTTGAACGTCCACGAAAAAGAAACGGGTAAAAAAAAAAGAGTTATTTGCCTACTAGAAGGAGAGACATTATAAGAAGAAGGATAATAGGTCTTTCTTATTCCGTATACTCCTTTTTCAAATCTGAAATTATATTGTTCTATAGAAATCATGGGAGAGGGATTTATGACTTGTTTGCTAAAAAATGGCTCCAACCGAACTGTTCTCGCAAGCAAACAGTTGATTAAAAACTAAAAAGAATTAGAAAAAAAAAAAAGATCAAGATAATTTAATTTTATTAGAAAAGCGCGTTACCAACACGCTTCCCAAGCGTGCGAGTGTTAAAAATTTTAGGTTTGCTGCAGAAGACAGCTTAGCCTTGTGGACCCATAAAAGTGAGAGACCCCTGTGGTCTCAGATTTTAGACGTGTCCCGAGGTGTGCATTTCATGCCAAGTGGCAACCGATTGGACAGCATGCGCCATCTGTTTCGTGATTCCTTTAGGCTCCACTCTGTCAAAGTATGGTCGTCACAGATTGCTTTTGCAAGAGGTATATATAATAAAATAAAATAAAATAAAACACACACATTGAAAATTGAAAGCGACTACGGAATGATATGGGCGAAAAGGCCATCCACAACTTCTTCCAAAAAGCTCTTCGTTAGTCAAAAAAGGTCAAAATGGTAAATGAACAAAAAATCAAAAGATGGTTAATTATCATTTTGTTGATGGAATCTTCTCACTTGGATTCAGGTTTAGAGCCTACGGGCGTTAGAAATAAAAGTCGATTTTTTCTTGCGGGAGATTTTGACAAGAATTTAGCCAACTAAATGCATTAGTCATTAGCACTCTTTTTTCCTCTTTTCTTTTTATATGTGCATATATACATATATATATATATATATATATATTTATATATATAGGCAGCAATTTCATTCGACCAATATGTTTTAATTTTATTACTAATCAAATAGCAGGACTTAAAGAGTGTTTGAAAACGATGATGATAGAAACTGTTGGTTAGAATTATTTTTATTGTAGCATATGAGAGCTTTATATTGTTTATAATTGAGTTTGTGGTAGTTCTTACTACTCAGCCAAACAACCGTTTAGTCTAAAAAATACATTATAAACTATACAAAGACTTATAGTTTTATGAGCAACGAGGTATTATTATCATGAGAATACAAATTATTTTTCATATGTATACTAGTGCTGCCTTTGATATGGGACAAGAGGAAAAACATGTTAGGGCAACTTTTCTCAGTTTTTAAACTCTCACTATTTGAAGCTTTGCAAGTTCATTCCAGCCAAAAAAAAAAAAAACCCTCTCACTCTTTGATTTTTACAAAGAGAGAGAGAGAGAGAAAGAGAGGGAGAAAACTCTCACTATTTGACTTGAGACCGAATCATACTGAACCTTTTCCAACAAAAAAAAACACTGAACTTGAAAATGAGACCAAATTTAGGAATTATACATTCTAATTTCAGAGTAACGTGTGGTGATAGCATATAAAATTATGGAGGATATTACTTCAAGTGTGCTGTCAATTTTTTGATATTACAGTTTTGTAGTTTATATTTGTCATTTAAAAATTACCATTTGTCATCTAACCGCATTAAGGTAGTAGACAAAACACATGTATAAACAAACTTATAAGAATAGTTGGACTGTGTTTGAACTGTAAATATGTCATCTTTGCAATTTTTTTCTCTCTTTACTGAAATTTTGATGGAATCTAATATTTACAAATTTGAGGACAACCTTACTGCAGAATGATCCTCTAAGTATATTTTCAACCTTACTTTTAACATATGTCATGCTTTCTATCATCTCAAAATAAAATAGAGACCACAACTTTGAGAAGAGATTGAGTACTAAATGAACACTACTTGGCCAAATCCGAAAAAGAAAAAGGAGAATTTTGTAATGGAATAAAGAAGACATTATTGATAGGAATCAGTTTGAATCCATCATAAATTTCCAATATACTTTTGTTTGTTTGTAATGTGTTGCATTGATTATAGAGTATACTTTTATTTTGTTTGATACGATTCTGATGTTATAATATCAGTTCTAGATTATTTAAAATTCTCCTACCATTGTATTTTTTTTTTAATGGGACCTCTATACCCTTTTATGGAAATAGGAATTTTCCAAAGTGATAAAAACTGTAGAATGGTCTAGATTGTGACGCGTTTCAGATTGGCCACGACCATCCATGTAACATACCCGACCCACCTAGCGCATTGAAGTGCCCTATTTTCTTATGTCTCACCGCATAAAATGAATTTACATATGTCCAAATTGATTGGACAACACTAGGAAAAAAGGCGTACCAGAATTCATAATTTTCCTGGGAAAGCAATGTTAATTAGAGGGTGGGCCTATTTTCACTCAATGCTACACCTTATAAATTGTTTTTTTTTTTTTCGCCCAAAAAGAAACAATAAATTATAAAACTTCGAAGAATTCACGCAAAATAGCCCCATTCCTAACGGCAAGGACAGGCATGCATATCCTCATACTCAAAAGAAATAAAAAGAAGAAAGACAATGCTGTCTTTCAGAGAAAACCAAACTGTAGTTTATGATTGATGGATTGTACCCAGCAACAACCAAGTTGAATGGAACCCTATCTTTTATGTTTACGTTAAAAAAAATAATATTGGGAAGGAGAACAACCTTTGGATATATGTTACAAGAGTATATTTGTCGTCATTCAACTAAGCAATTATGGTGGCTCCTTAATGAGCAAATTAAATGATGGATTGTGGTGTTAATGAACTCTTTCTTGCTTGTCCTTTACTTCTAATTCAAAGCCCTTTTAGTTTCATCAACCGCACAATCTTTGAAATTACAAAACTCAGTAAGAAGCTTTTTTAGATAAGCGGCATTCTCTTTACCACATATCTGATTCATCCATTGACAAGGTTTCTCTTTTTCTTTCTGTTTTGGATCCTTTTACAGTACGAACCTCATTATAACAAATGAGAAAAATAAAAGTTTGGATGTCCAAATGCTTTATGAGGAAGAGTAATCCCTTCCTCATGACATGATTTTATTTACTGAAAAGAGAGTTTAATGAACCCCACATAATGTAAGAAATAAGAAAAATAAAAGTCCATCCTTGAGATCATTTGTTCTACTTTATTGTTAAAAATTGTCTCTAAGTAACTGCATTATGTTAAACCATTTAAAAAAATTGATACACTTATGGCGTACTTGATTCACTAGCTCAATCTAGTTTGGCTTAGTCCAAGCAACCATCACATTTTGAATAGAAGTTTGATAAAGCATATAATTCGAACTAAGTTGATAATTTAAACTAGATTAAACTGCTAAACTTATAATAGAAACGTCCTTCTATTTAAAGATTTTGAATCAATATTGAACAATGTTTTCACCCTAACATATTTGTATTTATAGTTTGCACTATTATTTCATATTTATTTTACCTTTTTATCACATGATTTCCATACTTCAAACTAGAGATCTCAATACTCATCTAAATACAAATTCAGTTTGAATTTAGATTAATACTTTAACTACACATTCAAAAGTTAGCTTGGATTACAGCTTAAACTACATAGTTCAGTATTTATGTACAAATAAAGAGGTTCAAATCAACCCAATTCAGACCAGCGAACCAAATGGGTGTTTATAGCTAACTTTTGTGTACTTTAATTTCAAGCCCATTAAATGACATATCATAATCACAAATTGTAGGATATGTCACTTTTTCTAAAACTAACAGTAATAAAAGTCAAGTTTTGAAAATATTTGTAGTACATGTCAAATTTATGATATAAATAATTTATCTACTTTTTTGTTCATAATATAAATAATTTTTATTTACATAGTAAATAGATTTTTGATACAAATAATGTATTTATCTCCTTGTTTACAATGTAAATAGATTTATTATTTACATAGTAAATAAGTTGTTTATATTGTAAATCTGACATTTATTACAAATGTTTTCAAAACATGATATTTACTTCAAAAAGTTTCAAAAAGCAAACATTTCCCTTGTTCTTTCTATCATAATGTGACTTGTTACACTCATTAGGACATAAGAAAATTAGACAAATGATATGACCTTAGAACTACTTCCCATCTAAAAGGAATGAATGCAAAATATTACATACCCTTAATTAGTTCATATCACTATAACAAATTAGAGTTTATGTGACTCCCATTACACAATGGTTTAGTGCGAAACTGTCGTCTAAAGTCACACAACATTTATTAGCATTAAATGTCACATACTTTAGATGATGGTTTCTCAATAAATGTCTTCTAAAGATAATCATTGGATGACAGCTTCTTTAAAACCGTCGTCTATTATGTTTTATAATCATCCCACGCACTCAAAAATTAAACCTAGCTCTCTCAACGTCGTCGTCCTCTCTCTTTCTTGATCTCTCAAATTTCATTGTCCGTTCTCTCTCCCTTTGTTGTCCTCTCTTTCCCTCCGTTGTTGAGCTGATAGTCCCACTGTGAAGTCCAACCGTAAACACCCCTTGCCTCCACTAAGCCTCCACTACAAATACTCTTGAGCCCTGTCGTCGCCACCATAAACTTTTGCCAATCGCCACCCTTCATCGCCACTGCTATAACCCATCCAAAGGTATGTCTTTTCATGCTTATTTTAATGGGAATTTGAGATGAATTTGATGACAGTTATTTTCAAGACTTTTAGATGACTGTTTTTTTATCAAATTATTGTAATTAGTATTTAGATTTTTCTTTAGCTTTATATCTAGAATTTGTGAATGGAAAAATTGTAATTAAGACTAGGTGAATTGTTTGCATATGAATTTGACTATAGTTTTAATTTGTGTGCTAGTTTTAGTTTTATAAGTTTTAGTTTTAACATTGTTAGTTTTTATATGTGAGTTTAAGTTTTATAGGTTATCTCCTCCAAAAAAAAAATTACAGGTTATTTTTATTGTCATTATATTTTAGTTTCATATATATGTTGGTTTTGAAAATTTAATGTTTGTTTTTGTTTTAATTATATGCTAGTTTTCATGTTATTATTAGTTTTAATTATATGTTTGTTTTAATTAAATGTTTGTTTTAATTCTAATTATATGTTTGTTTTAGTTTTATTATATGTTTGTTTAATTATAAGTATTATTATTTAAGAATATTTCAAAATGTCGAATAACGAATTTGTTGATATAGAGGTGAAATGATACGAGCTCTAAAGAAGGGAGCCATTTAATCGAGATATTGATGAACAAAAGTGACAAAGTTGAGATCAAAATGTATAAAAATACAAGTCCAATTCAATGAAAAATATCAATCTCTTAGAAAAAAGAGGGATAAGAATAACAACAAAGGATTGGAGAGAAAAAAAGAATAAAGACAATGTGGAACATGTTTGGCAAGGTGTTGTTGCATCCTTCATCATTTCTAACACCATGAAGAAGAAGTTGATGAAAAACACTACTAAGATGGTCAAAGACTTTAGGTACAACCTAACCAAGGCTTTTGTTGAACCCCATTGGAAATGACCCCAATGTTTTTAAGCTCGCCACAAAAGTAGTAAAAAATTATCCTTCTATTAATTTAGACTAATAGAGGGATTTTGTGAGATATAAGATTAGTGAAGAGCAAAAGGGGATGCCGAAACAAGCTAAATAGAAAAGAGCTTAGTACGATCTCAAGCACTCGACGGTTCATTTGGGATATCCGAAAGCGGAGCATGAATGAGTAAGTAAAATTTTTTTACTTCACTTATATAAAAATTTGTAATTTCTTTACATAACTTAGACAACCTATAACACTACTATGCCTCTTCCTCATCACGTTATTTGGAAGTTCATATGACAAAAGAAGGATCAAACTTTTAAAAATCTAAGATGCTGAGAGATTGGCCAAAAAATTGTAAGATACATAATCTTTTTAACTTTTAGTATTTCAAATTTTGTTTTAACCATGGTTGATTTTAACTTATATTAATTTTGTGATTAATAGGATGAGTATAATGAGCAGGGACGAGTGATATATTAACCGCTGCATTGGGCAATCCTGAACATTTGTTACAGGTGCACAGTCAATCTTAGTTTGTCACTACTACAAACTACTGATTCCAAGACAGTTTATAGCCGTCGTAGAAAAATTTCATGACAGTTAAAAAACTGTCATGAAAACTTCAATCGTGGTACAAAATAGAGTTTTCACAACGGTTTTTTGCCATCGTGTGATAGGAAAAATGGCACGAAAAGGGGGATGTGGGTAATAATCTTCCATGATGGTTTTTTAAAAAACCATCGTGGAATGGCAACTGTTTTTTAAAATGGTTGTGGAAGCATGTGATTCCATGATAGTTTTTTAAAAACCATTGTGGAATCACATGCTTACATGACGATTTTTTAAAAAACCATCATAGAATCGTAGGCTTCCATGATGGTTTTTTAAAAAGTTGTCATGGAAGCCTCATGCAGCCATGATTCCACGACGGTTTTTTAGAAAACCATCACAGAAATTAGTATCGCCAAAAAAAATCACCAAAAATTTTTGATTTTCCATGGGATGGCCAATCCTGAGTGTTATCCATTACAACAAGGCTCTGATTGCATACAAAAATTGGTGCATATTGAAATTACAAGTTATTTGTAAGATCATTTACATTTGAGCTATTTTGAGCAATTGTTTATTTGCTATCTCCATCATCTATATAAAGAGCACATACCTATTTACAAATTGTGCTCACTCTAATCTAACTTCATGTATATCAGTATGTATATAAAAATCTTTTTTTCCTAAGGCTTGTATACCACTTGAAATTATATCCTACATGAAACATACAATAAAAAAACCACATTCTAAATTTCCTTGTTATCTTGGACACTTACGTTTAGAATATAGCATTCCGTTTGGTTGGTTTGTGATACCACTTCCCGCTTGAAGCTTCCAATCGTTAAGCGCCTTAACAATGTGTCATGGTAAATGAATTACTAGACTATACAATTATGTGGGACTAAAAATAGTTAATTTTATAAGAGAACATTAATACTTATAATCTTGTGACTGATATGAAATCCTCATGTGGTGGTGTCCGTGGGGGTCAAACCCATATACTTGGTCCTCCCATGGCAAAATAAGTGCCAACATCCAATGTTTTCCAACATTGTATGGTAGGAAGAATAATTTTTCTCTCGGTGCTTGAGCTAATAGGTGAAGAAGTGATGTGGCACGCTCTCTACGATCTCTCTGTGGGTCTCTTTTAGCACTTGAAACAATCACCGGAGATATACAGCTAAAATTTTGAGCCAAGCCTTAAAGTTCAATTTATTCTGCCAAAAAACTACAATAAAAAACAATATAGTCAATTATTTGAAATCAACTTACAACTCTATTTATATTTTAAAAATATGAAATAAGGATGGAGTTATTACTTGAGGTATACCAGGATACAGTTCGCCCCGATTTTATCAAAATTGATGAAGTAGTAAACGCCTTCATACCCCACATAGATAGGCAATTTATTACTAGTGACATTTACCGGTATCAGACATTGAATTGCCAACCCATTGCGCATGAAAGAATGTACGTATGGAGTCAACTACATAAATTCTTGAGGTACTAAAGCGAAATTAAATACAGGCAATGTCTCATTAGCAATAGGTTGTTCTTGTTCTACCTCGGGTTGTGATTGTCTTGCTTTTGTTGAGCTTTTCTTTTTTTGGCTTTTCTTTCCACTTAGATCTTGTGAAACGTGGCTAGGCGCTCGACTTGTCTTCGTTAATGTGATGACTTTAACTAACCTCCTTGGCCATGCGATGAAGCTTCCAACTGCTTCACCCACTATTGTTGCTTCAAGTGTTAGAACAGGCAATTCAACTGTTCTAACTCTGATAGTAGTGATGCTAACGTATACGTTTTCTTCCCTTAATAGTCGTCTATGAACTATATCAGTTGAAAGATTCTCCATCCACATATTCCCACGCTCAACAAGTGCACAACCACCATTAATTCGATCCTCAACAAAGAGCCTATATTATTTGAGGTCTTGACGAGGAGGTGATAATTTGACTTTTGGAGCTTCTGCTACATTATTAGGATGGTTACAACTAGCCTTGAAGCTGCTACATTATGAAATGCTCTCATCCGTCAACTTGGCACGTCCTTGGGAAATGAGCTCAGTCACAAGACCTTGTAGTTCTACAATCTCTATCTGTATCTTTGACATTTAGGAATTCAATTTTGAAGAACTTGATTGGAGGTTAAAGTATTGAAACTGCTTTACATACTTCAAATGTCATCATTATCGACCGATTGGAAGCTCCCTTGACTTTGTTGCGTCATGTATTCATCCTATAAAACAACAACAAAACCATGTTATTTTTAGGATCCTTTAACAGGTATTAAATTACAAATTAATTGTTTGTGTTCAATAAACTTACAATCAAGTTCCCAATTTTTGCTACTTTTGGATTTTTAAACTGTCCATTGGGACATTGACATGATTTTACCCACAAGTTCTCCTGTGTTGGTAGCACATCTGTCTTAGTAAACTATGTTATGCTATGTTAGTAATATAGTAATGATAGCATAATTGATACATGTAATACGAGTAAAATATTAACGTACCAAGGATTGCTCGAGCTCTCTATATCCAACTTGGCCAACCATAAAGCAGTATTCATTTTCTACTCTTATTTTTCTTACGTTTGACGAGAGCAGTTGGAATTCGATGGAATGTTGATACCTCGCAAAAGCTTCCTAATCGTTATCGTTTATGGAGGGGTAGTAGGGTACTACCGTAAGACGCCATTTATATACATTTTCATCCTCCTCTAAAATGGAAAGGTATGGCTGTATGAAGGTAGCTTGGAGGTCAGATCTAAACCCCTTTGCTAATTCGCCACAAACCTTCAAAGCCCTTTTCCTATACCAATCCTTGACTTGAAAGCTTTGTATTTCTCTCTCCAAATCACATCTTTTACTTTATCTAAATCCTTAGACCTCCAATCTTTTGTCCATATAGGAAAGTGCTCTCGATTGAGGACTCCAATCCAACTGCTTAATTCATGGCCAGGTGCACCTTTCGGTTGGCCTTTTGAATCAAAAGTCACTTCAATTCTTAAACCTTTCTTTCTCATTTGATGAATTTTTTTCATCAATGTAGCCTTTCACTAAAAGTCTACTTTCAAATCAAATTCAGTTCGCCTTCGTGGCTTACAACATTGGTTTCCCTTCCTATATTGCGATGAAGATAAAGTGCACTTTTTGTACTCGTGCTCGTATTGGTCACTATCGATCTCGTGAGACATTGTGCCTATTCAAAGTAAGCAGAAACTAATACATACATAGTAATATTAAATCACATATTACACATATTCACATCTTCGCATATTTATCTTCATAAATATTCAATTACACAATTTCACATATTCACAAATTTACAATTTCAATTACATATATAATTTCACATATTACACATATTTACATAATTTCACATATTATACATATTTACATAGCTTTACATATTACACATATTCACAAATTTACAATTTCAATTACATAATTTAACATATTACACATATTGACATATTTACATAATTTCATAAATTAACATATTCACATATTCACAAGTTTACAATTTCAAGTTCCCAATTTCGTATCTGCACATAATTTCACATATTCAAATCTTCACATATTTACAAGTTTACAATTTCAACTACACATTTTCACATATTCACATAATTTCACATATTACACATATTCACAAATTTACAATTTCAATTACACAATTTCACATATTACACATATTCACATATACACAATTACACATATGATTGGGG
>CAMOHE010029525.1:0-39264 GCA_946598075.1 Artocarpus hirsutus | reverse complement strand
TCATTCTTTATCAGATAAGGTCTCAAAAATTCAAAACAGAACCAAATTCGAGTCTATATCGGATAAGATACGCGTAAAAACGCGTGAAAACGAGCGATTTTTAATTCGCGCATAGGCAGGCCAAACTTGCCTGATCGGCAGGTTGAACTGTCGAAATAAAAATCAAACGAATCTTTTATTTTTCACCTGAGATTCTATAGGATAAAGCCTCAATTTTAATTCAAATAACCCAATAGAGAAGTTATCTAATTAAAACAACTTTATCTAGATAATCTCTAAGAAAATAAATAGATTCCTAATAATTCTACAAGTTTATCTTGATTTAATTTATCCAAAATTAAATCAACTGATAAACAGACAAGAATTATCTGACCCCAATAATTCAACAAGTTTATCTTGAATTAATTTTGTAAACAAAATTAATTCAACTGACAAACAGACATGAATTATTTGATTCTTCCAAATTTTCAACCAATTTAATAAATCGACATAAGTCACAAATTATTGTAAAAGCGCGCCGTATCGTTACAGGATTTTGTAAGCTAGCAAAGGGGACCAAATGGACCTATATAGTTCAAGCTCCCGATAATTATGAAGCCCAATATCCCATATATACATTTCATAATTATCAACTCCAACGCTACTCCACTAAAAGCTTGGAGCTACACTCTCGAACTCTATAGAATTACGAAGCCCGTATAGCTAAGTCTCTATGACATATCATAATGTATCGTATCCCTATAGAATTATCCATAATCGGCTTAAGGACAAGTTATGTCTTACCTTCTGATTATTTTTATCTTACGTTCTATTATCTCACCATCGGAAAACTTACCATCCAAAGACAGTATACCATTCGGTTACACCTATGTATCCAAATGGTTGAGCGCTCCAGTTTTCCAATTACAGGATAACGCATATAAGAGGATATCACTACTCCTAAAGAGGAGCTATGGATTCCATATCTATGAATAACAGGTCTACGTCATCAAGAGTCATGCCTCCAATGTACCGGCATGCATACCAGTATTAAGATGTGGGTGTCACCCTTTAGCACATCAAAAGACACAAGTCAAGACAACGGGCCCACTAGTCATCTCAAGATTAAGATGCAATACAAATGATTGTCTAAAGTGAATCGATTTGCCAAGACAGAATTATTAATCCAAATCAATTCACCTTATATCCCGATCCAACACATCGTCACCTATGACATTGGCACATCGTCACCTATGACAATGTGCCAATGTTTCTATTCACGGAGTTCACCTCCGATAGTCAAGACAAACCATCTCCCAATAGGGATATAGACAACATAACAATCTTTACATGAATAAAACGCCCAACTTTATTCCCTTGATTGTGGATCTTATGATTTAGACTGTCACCTTAAGAATCGTGTCTTCCGTATAATCTGTCCATCATATACCCAATTCTTAAAGGTTTAGACCGACAGTCTCAGACTATTGTTTGCTTATCATACATTCAACAAATATGAACGTAAAGAGGACAATATTTGGTATATAAATAATAAATTCTTTATCGATAAAAATGTCTCTAAAAACTTATTACATTTTTACTCTATTAGGGCATACATGTCTAACAGTATGTAGCACGTGACACTCAACTACTTAAAAAAAAGAAGAACAACTTGTGAACTTGTTTTGAACTAAAAGAAAAAAAAAAGAACAAATTATGAACTTTTTTTAAATTAAAAGCTGGAGATGTTTTGATAATTTAACTCAAAAATATATTATGAAGCAATAAAGGGGAAAAATTCCCAAAAATCCCTAAAAAAAATTCAGAATTCAAAAATCCTATTGACATTTGCATGTATCTTAAAAATTTATTGTCATTTGTGTGTTGTATCTAAACTTTTAACTTTTGATATTTTAGACCTTAAATTTTATACTTCTTAATGATGCAATCTAACTGACAATTGACGTCAATTAATGGACGGTGATAATTAGAGTATGAAATTCCAATCAGGATTTAACTTGACAACTAACAAAAGATTTAGACTCTATCCATAGAAAAATCTTAATCAATTTTTATCTATTAATTGATGTCCCACAATAAATTTTGAAGTTTAAAATTATATTCACTAAAATTAAAAGTTCACGTTTACGTTGCCAAACATAGGAAGTTCAAGGTGCTGCAATTAAGGGCAGATCAGTAATTTCACGTGCAGTACAAAGTACACGGGAGTAACTACGCCACACGCGGCGTAGACAGACTTGTGCTGCGATGCGTTGCTGACGACCGAGTCAAACATCGGCTATGCTCCACCACCTTCACAACAACGCTAATCTCACAGTCCCGTCACTCACCACAGGAAACTTTTCCGCCACGTCGTACAATCGCCTTCCAATCATTCGCCTGTTTCCATTACGCCTCACACTGTCGTTACCTTACCACCATCACTTTTTAACTTGACCCCCCTCTGCCCCTTTCCTTCTTTCTGTCTGAAATGGAAACTCCGAATTCCTCTCTTCCCTCTCTCTCTCGTCTTTCTCTCCCATGGCGGCAGTGAAACCCTAAGATCGAGCAGACATGTCTCTACGTAGAGCTTTCCGGTCCCGGAAATACTCCAAATCTTTCAGGGAGCTCAAGGCCGAAGAGGAATATCAGGCACGTGGTGGTGTCCGGCTTGCCCGCCACGAGTCGGAGGACCGAGTCGGCGAATCATCCTCGTCGTCGTCATGGTCTGCCATGTTCCCTGAGCTTCTTGGAGAGATCATGCGGCGAGTGGAGGCGAGCGATGAGCGGTGGCCAAACCGCCGAAACGTCGTCGCTTGCGCCTGCGTCTGCAAGCGGTGGAGGGACGTCGCCAAGGAGATCGCTCGCTCTCCTTCTTACTCTGGAAGAATCACTTTCCCTTCTTGCCTCAAACAGGTTTCGCCTTTGGCTGTATCAAACTGTCGTTGTTTCGCTCTCCTTTCACTCTTATGTCTGGTCGTTTTGGGGATTGTGTTTAGGAGGTCGATTGGGATTGTTTAGGTGTAATTGACTAATTTTAGTGTGAAATTATAAATGATAAATTTCTGTTGTTTGTGATGCATATTTTGATTTGATTATATTTGGATGAGGGAAAGGAAATTAAGATATAGAAATTAGTCTGATAAAGCAATTACTGCTTCTAACGGAAATTATTTATTTCAAAATATGTGTGTGCGTTTTTTTTTTTTTTTTGGTACTTTGTCAGACATAAAGAATGCTTATCTTTTTGAACTGCATATTAAGTCGTTAGTACTTGTTACTGATTAATGTTTTTACGCTTTGTACAGCCAGGGCCGCGTGATTTACCTCATCAGTGCTTCATAAAACGGAACAAGAAGACTTCCACGTTTTACCTATATCTAGCCCTTACACCATGTGAGTCAATGCGTATAAACTTAAACTTGTAGAACATGGAAAACAAGAAGAGTAAATTCTGTTAGATTCGTAGTTTTTTTTTTTTTTTTTGGTAGAAAGCGATGGATTCAAAGTTGTATAACATGGATACTGACTTTTTTTCTGTCTTGTTAGAAAAGTAATATATAAGACATGAAAACGAGTTCTGGGCTGACTTACTCTTATTCTTGTTCATAACCTATGCTCTTTTCCGTAGCACCAAAAAAAAACCTATGCTTTTTCTTTCCTTGTTTTTCTTGGAAAAAAAAAAACTCAAACTTGGTCTAAAAGTGGAAAGTTTGTTTTTCTTATGTGAAAAGCTCAATCTTTTTCTTTGGTCTTACATAGCTTTTTTGACTATTTTTTTTCCTTAGTCTTTCTAGTTAGAAGCTGTTTTTTGACATCAAATTTGACTTCAGAGGCCTGTGTATACTTGGACCTATTTATGGATGAAGACAGGTTGGACAGTTGTGCATCTTAGATTCTTCATGTCAAGTTTTGAGAGTCTTTGATATTTAATTTTAAAGTTTTTATTTCCACTTTATTTAGCAACTTCCGTACAACTTCTATCGTTAATCATTAGTCATTAACAACTACCAGCATGTTTTTGGTACTTTTAACAAATGTTGCGTTATATGCTTGACCTACATTGTTATTAACATCTATGATTAAGAAATAACCATGCCATATTTATTGATACAGACTGTGCATCATAAATTTGCAATTTGTAAAAAGGATTTTTTTTCCTTTCTTCTTAATGAATATTAATATGTAAATGAATTCATTCCACTTATATGTAGGCGTATAAACATGCAGTAGTATTCTTTTGTTGAATTAGCAGTTTGGGACTTTTGGTTCCCCTCCACCCCCAATTCTATCATGTTATATTCCCTGTTAGTTGTGGTTAGTCCCTGACACCTTGCACGATGCAAATGCAGTTGAAATTGTGCTGATTAAAGCTTCTTTTATTTTCCCCTTCCTTGTGCAGCATTCACAGACAAGGGAAAGTTTCTCTTAGCTGCACGTAGGTATAGGCATGGGGCTCATACCGAGTATATAATATCACTTGATGTTGATGACCTATCACAAGGCAGTAATGCTTATGTTGGAAAATTGAGGTATGGCATTTTTATTAAGTGAAGAGAAAGTGAGATCTTTGGCAAAGACAAATTTGGTAATTTGTTTTGACTTAAAAAGTTTGCACCAAGGTTAAGACCCGATGTCTTGCTGGCTAATAAAGCACCTCATACTTATTGTATCCAAACTTTAAAATACACTTGGGGATATTTATACATTTATAGCCAACTGGGCAAGGTGAAAATCAGCACATGCATAAGCAACTTTGTTCAGTTAAAACTAGTTTGTATTTTTACGGACATCAGATATTTGAGGATCCTTTCAGTTCAGAAAGTTCAGCAATTTTTTATGGCGTTTTTGGCATCTTCTTTTTCTCATGGAGTTGTTCAGTGATAGTTGGGGTTGTATATGTTTTACTATGACAAATGTTTGGTGGCTTATATGTACTTGTTCATATATTTACAATTCCTTCAGCATGTATATTTTCTGTTGGTATTTCTTCAGCATATAATTGGACCAATGCACTGTTTTAAACAACAAATTGAAGAGTGAACATGATTAAGCCCTAGTGGAAATTCAAGATACAAGTGTTCCATTGAGGAGGCCTCATGTTTGTGAGTGATGAGTTGAAACCTCAGAGGATAATAATTGCCTAGTCCCATAGTCTCAGATGCCTGTTGCTTTTATAGCAAAGAGTCATGTTTTTCTAAGTAAGATTCAGTTAACTGAAATTGGCCTCCTGTTGAAAAGCACCTTATATTATGTAGAAAGTTGTCCTTTGAATAAGAAACATGACGTTTTGTAGGGCAGAAAGGTGAAGTTCTTGGATTTTTAGGATGTTAATATCTCCACAATGTCATCTATAACATGCTAGCAAGTGAGAGTTTATCCCCTTACTTGACACCTCTGCTTTTCATCAACTGAATAGTTACGTTCTTTTAAATTTCAAAATATAGTTCAATGGTTTTTAATTCTGATTTTTTTTCTTATTTGCTGTCTGGATTTCTACAGGCCAACTTTATGCTCTATGTTTGTTGAATAATTTTTTTATAGTGAGAAAGACAATCTTGGTTTGTCATGTATGACTGCTCTAGCAATCCATTGCCTTGTCAAAGAAACAAATGTAAATGTGCCCCTCATCATCTTTTATCTTATTAAGTACAAACTTTTGCAGCTCGGACTTTCTTGGCACCAAGTTTACAATCTATGATAGCCAGCCTCCACGCAATGGTGCAAAGCCATCAAGCAATAGAGCCAGCCGACGTTTTGCAAGCAAACAAATAAGTCCCCAAGTTCCAGCCAGAAACTTTGAGGTTGGGCATGTCTCATACAAGTTCAACCTCTTAAAATCAAGAGGACCGAGAAGGATGGTTTGCTCATTGAATTGCCCATGCTTAGGTGACTCATCTGTTGATAAATCTCTAGATGACTCGAAGATGAAGCGGTCTGAATCTGCAGCTTCTGGCACAGTTCTGAAGAACAAAGCCCCGAGGTGGCATGAGAATTTACAATGTTGGTGTCTTAATTTCCATGGTCGGGTGACGGTAGCATCAGTCAAGAACTTTCAACTGGTTGCAACAATGGACCAAAGCCAACCAGGAGGAAAAGGAGATGAGGAATTAGTGCTTCTCCAGTTTGGGAAAGTTGGGGATGATACTTTTACCATGGATTATAGACAGCCTTTGTCGGCATTCCAAGCATTTGCCATCTGCCTTACCAGCTTCGGCACAAAACTGGCATGTGAGTAACTATATTTTGTTCTGTATGTTAATTAAAGGCTATCAACTGTGGAGTTCTCCATAAGTACTCCATAATGTTGTTTAATTTCCTACGCTTTGATTGAAGAAGCTTATCATGTATATGTTGTCATTGTATGATTATGGCATGTTATAGTTGTATTGAAATTATTGGCAGCAAACAAGTTTTTAGTCGGGAAAGCACGATTTTTTTTTTAAAATTATTATTATTATTATTATTATTCTACTTATAAATTTGAAAATAATTACGAAGACGTTGATTTGATGATTGAGCTTAAACTTAGTTTGCTGTGTTTTAATCGTTGTCTTTCCGTTCATCTCATTTGTGTTTTCTCTTACTTAGTATCAGTCTCTTAAAGACTCAGAGATGTATTGCAGTTAGACGTGTAAGATACTATGGCCCCTGATAAAGGAAAGCTCGTCATGGATGAAAAGTTACTCTTAGAAAAATCAATCGGATCTCCCCATTTATATTAAAAAAAAAGGGGTATCGAGGCAAATCCTCTGCTCCGTTTAACAGGTCATTTCTTGCTGAAGAATTCCTTTCAAAGAATTGATGCCAGTCAAAAATTGAATTTAGCATAATACATACATACATATATATATATATATGTTCTAGATATCTCTGGATTGAGCTTTTGTGGCCCCATATTGTTGTGGTTCACCTTATAGCCAGAGGATTTGGGGGTAGGTGACCTCAATGTGCCAGATTATTTTAAAGGAACCAAGTTTTGGTGAAAGTTGAATAGTCAAACTCGTAGGCACATTGAGGACACTCTAGAAGCAGAAATGAGCCGGCAGAAATTATGCCTAACTCGATTTTCTATTTTTTGACAATAAATCAAGACATGCTACATCAAGACAATAAATCAAAAAAAAAAAAAAAAAAAAATCAAGACACGCTACATCTCGGATAAGATTCTTGACCCAAGGCTTAGAACAAGAACTGAATTGAACGTTTATTGCAAAGAAATATTGATTTCTACAGATGCACGCTCACAAACCCAACATAAGTCTAACAACTATAGCCGAATAATAACAGATATTATAACTTGAAGTAACTAAACTAACTAAACCAAGTCCTATCACTCTCTTCATCAGAGGATTGGTAAGTTTCTCAACTACAAACAGAAATCTTCGCATTTGTGATCCCACATTAAGCAAATTCAGTATATGAATATGATCGCTCTTACGTTTCTTACAATATCTTATCCTCGGCGCTAATATCACCCTCCAAAATTGCATGTCTGGTCAAAACAATTTCCTTTACAAGATTCCTGTAAGTGAAAGGCCTAACTGCCGCTCTAAGAAACAGTTCAGGAGGGATTTTACTCTTCTTAATTCTCTTCCTCCACGGACCGATCCCCACAATCTTCCACTCTTCGGGGCTCACTTTAGGCCATTTCCCCCTCAGCTGAGTTTCATCTCCATCCTCGAAATTCACTGCTTTTGCCTTCTCATTTGCACTCTCCATTTCCCTGATTTGCCGCTTATAATACTCGGTGGTCACTTCCACGCTCCTTTTCACTAGCTTCTCCATTTCTTCTGAGCTTTTCACCGCCTTTTCGAACTCCTCCCAATGTTCCTCATCTTCTTCTTCCTCTTCTTCATTTTCATCAATATATTCATCCTCTTCATCTCCACCATCTTCCATATCCATAACTACATCATCATCCTCTTCCTCAATCCAATCCACGATCTCGGTCGAACCTGAATCACCCCTTGGGCCATCATCCTCATCCGGTGCGTCACAACCCAACTCCAGCTCCTCTAACTTGGCCTTCCACTCCTTTGTGTACGGATGCAATAAATGCACCGGGTGGTTCTTAAGCAAAAATCCCAAACACTTTGACTTCTTCTCATCACTCAGCTTCTCATAACCCTTAACCACATCATCCACAAACGCTTTAGGACTCACCCTCAAAATCCTACACAACCCACCAAAGTAAGTGACCAATTCAACACCCCCGTCATCCATCTCCAACTCGAAAAGATAATTCTGCTCCGTTTTCGGGTCAAGAAACGGCATTAACGCCTTAAAAAAGTTATCTTGAGGCTCAAACCTACACTGATAAACCGGCTTCTTAACATATATAATGTCGGGTCTCATCCAAGCCGCGCATTTTGTTATCAAAGACCTTGTCATATTCCCAAGCCTCCCCATCAAATTCCACTTATCCAATCTCTGATTCCCTGCTTCAACTACAACCTCACAAACCAACGTCCATTGTTCCCATGGCAACTCCGAAATCCGCCATCTCGGGTGCCTCACAAACACCCAAAAGTACCTAAATTTTGTCCTGTCCATCTGCTCCAACCTCTTGCCAAATTTCTGCCCCATTTGGAACTGATCAATCCTCTCCCACTCCTCAGCATCGCGGACCTCACTGATCATCGCGACGCGCTCGTCTGAGAACCGCCCACGGACGGGGTCCCCCAGGACAACGCCACGCCACGAGTAGGGGCCGAATTCGCCATACTTGTACCAGTCATGAGGGTGGCGGAGGTTGGGGTCGTTCTTGTCCATGAAGCGGACCATCCTATCGTAGCCAAGGCCGATCTCCTGGAGCTCATCTTCGGTGAAGTTGTCCGGGTAGTTCCGGTGAGGGTTCTTGAGACGGTAGAAGAAGGAATCTGAGAGCTTCTTGATCCTGCGGCGGGCATTGCGCTTCATTTCTCGCCGGAACTTGGCATTTCCGTCAAAGCGGCCGCCGGAGCCGCCGGAATTCTTCTTGGTCTTGCCGCTGAAGGAGCGGACGTCACGGGGTTGTTGGGGTGTGGGGATTTGGGGGAGAAATGTGGGGATTTTGGAGAGGCAAGTTATTGTTGGGAGGAGGGGTTTTGATGGGGGTTTGAAAGTTGGGGGGGCTTTGCGGAGAGGGTTTGAGAATGGGGTGAGAGATGGGTGGAGGAGCGAGAATGGAGGGTTTAGGGTTTTAGGGAGAGAGAGGTCCGGAGCCAGCATATTCAGTCTTATGTTCTCTTCTTCTTCTTTGTGGAGAAGGGAGAGAGTGATGGCTTGGAGAGATTACCTACAATTTTTAAAACAAGATGACTGCTCTCCAAGTTAAAAAAAATAATGTCGAAACCGTTACTTAAAAAACAGGGGTTTGTGATATGAATGGCACAACAGTTCAACCTTCAAACGCTGTAACAGTTTTATTTTTATTTAATAGGTTAAAATAATCAAACTTTTAATATTAAAACAATTTGGTCTTTCACGAAAAGAATATCTTATTATAATTTTTTATTTTATTTTTATATCTTACATTTTGAGAATAAAAAAAACCATGCCTTATATTTTAGATCGTATTACATTTATACTTTCAGATTTCAAAATTATATTATATTCTTTTTTTTTTTTTTTGTCAACGCTCTACTTGACTGCAAAACAAGTCTAAATACCCTTGATAAAATGAAACAAAATAGGAAAAAATAAAAATTACAAACTATTAAGAATATTTAGTTTCTTTTATAGTCCAAATAAACATTTGACCAAAGGAAGTTAAAATGTATCCAATTCACATGCTAGTGGCAATACTATATTTTCCATCAAAAGGTGTTAAAACAATATATTTGATGTACTAATTTATTTTGTGCTTTAATATATAATGTTATTTCTAATGTAATATTTACATTTTGTCAAAATTATTAAGTGTTAAAAGTTGTAAAAAAAAAGTACTATGAAAGTAACAATTTCATAATAATTACAAGAAAAGGTTAACATATCAATCAATAGGGATAAAATATTAAATTTGTCATATGTCAAACTTGGTTATAAATTTACCACTAAATTTAGCATATTACAAATTTGACATAAAAAATGTCAAAATTTGACATTGGCACAACATTATAACGTTGCATTGAGATGCTCTAAAGTTAGTGAGGTATGAAAATATTAAATCTTAGTGGGCTCATAATAATAAAATTCTAAAAATTTAATTGGTAAAATTTTAATTTTTTTAATAAATGAGTAGGGGTCGGCCTTACATGCCTCTACCACTAACCGTGTCGCACAATTATTTTAGGCTATTAAATTAATTTAAGGACCAATTTATCATAATGTTAAAAGTTCAGGGAACTCTTTTGGCCTATTAAACTAATTTAGTGACAAAAATATTACAATGTTAATAGTTTAAGGACTTTTAGAGCTATCAATCCTAAAAAAAAATTAGAATAATAAATTAGTAACAAGTTATCGCTTATGAACAATGGGCTTGTAATAAAATGGTCGATTTTAACATTACTTAAGAATATCCTAACTTTAAAAAAACTTCAAAATTTATCTAATTAAGCTCCAAAAAAAATTATCTAATAATTTGGAGAGGATCTGCATTATATTATTTTTTTATGGACTAATAATAAACTTTTTATAAGTTTATCCCTATAGAGTTTGTGGAGGCCTTGATCATGATCTTTGGCCTTTTTGGTGGGGCACACCGGGTGATAAAAGGAGTGTGTGCTGGCAAGCTTGGGATAAAACTTATAGACCCCGCTCATTGGGGATCTAGTTATTAGGAAAGTGGAAGACATGCACAAAGCCCTTGCTTTGAAGTGGAGTAGGCATTTGATGACTGAAAAGGAATACCTGTGGTCGAAGGTAATCATGGCTAAGTAACGGCAGGGGAGGGATTCTTGATGCCTCTACCAAACCAGCCAATTCTTTATTTTAATATGATTGTTAATTCATTCCCCTTTGTTAAGAGGTGTATACAAGAGAATTTGTAGTGGTAAGGAATAAGGACATGTGTATTTATTTTGCCCTTGGGCCCCAAACATTCCTGGTTTCAAGTCGCACTTAAGTTCAAGATCTTTTGCTCCGTAATGTTAGATATGTAAGTGCGATGCCCATAATTCTCATATACCTATTGGCTAATGCATTGCATGATTTTATGATGATATGCATATGATTTATATGTTGATTATTCATTTAAAATGCAGCATCATATTGATAGTATGTATTAAATACTATATTATGTATAATGTATTGTAATATGACAAGTTTCTTGAAAGCAGATCTGGTAAGTATTATGATGGAAAGGAAAATATAATAATGATATTTAGAGATTATAATGGATTTAATAAATAAAAGAGCTTAATTATAACTATAAGGTACAAAATTGGAGGAAAACGGTCACTTTTGACCTAAACTGATAGTTTTAGTATAAGTTTTGTTAACAAAAGGATCTATTAATGATATGAGATCTCTTATGATAATGATGTATAGCTATGAAAACAATAATGAGTAGAGGATGTGAGTTTCACACAAGTTTCTTGGTCAGAATACTCTAGAAAACCCTAAATTACAATATTTTTGATGTTTGGATTTTTGAGTCATGATTAAGGTATTTGTTAGGTTGTAAGTGGCTTGGGAATTTATTATGCCATGTTTGATAATTTATCGAAGAGTTATAGAGGAATAGATAAAGTTTTGATAACAAACAGTTGAGAACTCAAAGATAGAGTTTGTAGTATTATTGAAAATTTGGTGTGAGCATATGCACCAAATTTGGTAGGCAAAATGATTAGCCATGACCTAATTTATGCTTGAGCTTTTGTGTGAATGTTTAACACCTCATTAAGGAGGTGAGTATGCTGAAATAAGGACGCTAAGCTAGCCAAGGTGAAACCACCATGGTAAAATAAGGACACTAAGCTAGCCAAGGTGAAATCACCTCATGGTGAAGTAATTTAAGATGTGTTCTTGGTTATTTAAAAAGCTTATAAACAAGTAGGTGCCATTTTTAGACCTAAAAGCTCTAAGTCTGACTCTCCAAGCTCCAAAACATCATTTCTTATATATGTTTTAATTAAAAAAAAATCCTTAGTGGTTTGTCAAGTTTTGGGTGCCAAATCCCAAGAAAAACCTAACCAGGTCAAGTTAAAGGGCTTTTTCTGTTTATAGAATGTTTGGTGTTAGTTTAGGGGGTTTTCCTTTGAGTTTTGATAGGATATTTGAACCTAATGACCTCTAATATGTCACAAACATCCTCACAAAAGGGTTTAAGTAAATTCAATTGGGAAGTGGAGGTTTCAAGTTTGTTTTGATGGCTATCCAAAATCAGGTAAATTTTCAAAGTGCTTTAGGTTCTGCCTTTATTTCTTAGGGTAAAAGGCTCCTTTGAAGCTGAAATTATAAGGATATGTTCATCTATATGTTATTTAAATCCCCCAAAATAGTTTTAGCAAATTCAATTTGGTTTGAGAGTTATAGTCTTAAAACTAAATCAAGTCCCTTAGATGTTATGGTTTGTAATAGTTTTGATATTTTGGGAATCTAAAATTTATTTATAGCTTGGAAACAGGTGTTTCAAGGTATAACTAAGCTTTGGGGAGTCTCAAAATATAAGGAGAAACTATGGCAAAATTTTTAGGATAAAGTTTAGATCATTTTGGACCAAAACGAGCCCAAAAGAAGGTTGAAATGGTCCCCTTGGGTTGGCTGGCCACGCCAGGCTAACAATTTGTGTACAAGACCTACACACAGGGCATGCATACAGCCTATGTGGGCAGCCGGTGTGCATAGGCAAGGTTGCCTCGGCCAAACTAGGCCAAATGGCCTAATCAGGGGGTTTTTAGGCCTTTAGAGTCTGTTTTTGATGCCAATTGAAGTATTTGAGATTTGAAAATACTTATTTTCATTAACGTTACCTAAAATAAATATTTAAAATAGGAAAATGGGCTCCTTAATGTTTGATTATTAATTATTATCAGATTGGTCATAATGTAAGTGGAAATTTTCAATCTTTTAGAGATATGAAGTACTGAACCCCACGAGAGCTTTATTGAACAGTCTCATTGACTAAAGTAAGTAAAATTTCACCTGTGTCACTATAATTGTTGTGCATTTAATGTTGTGTATGTTGGCTCCAAGGTTTCATAAACTATTTCTAAATTTGTTTTGATGATAACAAATATAATTTTTATTTACATATGTGCAAATATGTTTTTAATGAATATCTTGAGTATTGCAAAGCTTATGTATCAAGGAAATCAAGTGAAGATCACTCAAGAAGATTCAAGGGAGACTGTAAGTTAAATGGGACTCACACGGACTTGAAAAGCACAAGATTTTAGTAGATTTTTAAGTCAAAATGTAAGTAAGCAATTCTCAATTTAAGTATGATCAAATGAAAGCTCAAGATCACACACTCACGTTGCATTCATAAATTTTGCATATTGGTGTTCAAAATATTTGAAGTGGAATTGCATGTGAAAAAGTGATTTAAACTGCACTTAAGTTGTTTAAATAGGTTTTAGTAAAAACAAGAATCAAGATGGTTTCTCGGGCAATTTTTGCCAAGGTAGATCGGCCTGCTGACCAAAATTGGTCGGCCTACTAAATCCTGATTGATCTGCTAAACCCCCTGCATCGACCTGCCGATCTGAGGGCTTTTGAACCTTAAATTTTAGAGGTTCGAATGGCTTGTTGAAGACCTATCTTCGGCTTGCCGAACTTTCCACCAGCTTGTCGATCCAGTGACTGTTAGAAATCTGCTTTTAATGTTTTCAAACTTTGGCCTTCCGATCAAAATTGACTAGCCTGCTGAACTTTTTATAACAACTAGTTTTCAATCCTTTGGAAACCCACTAAAAACGGCTAGTTTGATCACTTTCTAGAATTTTAGGCTAAAATTGAGTTTTTCAGGTCTATATATGCCCCTCTATTCATTTGTTAACTATCTAAGGGAAAAACAAGAAATCTAAGCATCATTTGAGAGAACTCTTTCATTGTTTAAGCATTCATACACATTCTTCTAAGCCAAATTTATTTCATACATTCATTAAGAATTGCGTACACCTCCAAAGACAAACCTTACTTTATATCCATATTTTCTTTTGAAGTGTTTATATTGTGAGTGTACCAAAGTTACAAACACATCTACTTTTACCGTTAGGTTTCCAAAGCCTTATAAATTTGGGGTAATTGGTTAGAAAATCTCTAAAAAATTGTCATATTGTAAGAAGGTGCGGTGAGTCTTGGGTAGAACAAGTCACTGGTTGTACAAAGGAGTAATCGTACCGAAAAGACGGTCGTATATAGCAAGAGGTCGAGTGAAGGGTTTTTGCTCGGTGACAATAGATGTAGGCATATTCACCGAACCACTATAAATATCGTTTGCATTTCTTCTCCCTTTTCTCTTATTTAATCGCAATTTAATTGTTGCTTTAAATTTTTCTAGTTTGCATATTTATCACTTGAGCACAATTATTCTAGAATTTTCCAATTTTTGTAAAAAGTTTTCAAATGCCCAATTCATGACCCCCCCTTAGGTAGCTATTCTTGGGCTAATAGTGTGTTGAAATGTGAAAGTTATGCGCATTACATTACATGTTGTGATTTCAAATATAAGCCAGCATGTAAAGAATTATAAAAACTATGAAATTGATTATACTAGTGAGCTGTAATTGGACTAAAAGCGTCTGAGACGCAATGATGTGAAACTTTTAAGCGTTAGGAACGCAATGATTAGGCATCTGGGTTGCCGTGTGAGATGTTAGGCGTCTAGAATGCCAATGATTTAAGCATCTGGGATGTAATAATTCCACTCTAAGAGACACTAAACAGTGTGCACACTATGTTAAGAGTAAACAAAATGAAAGGATGATAAAGTGAAAAGTTAAAGAGTAAACATATATTAATTGAGCTCATTCATTCAAAAGCTACACATGCTTGCATAATTTTACTTACTGGGCATGAGCTCACTCATTTTAATGATGATGTAGATGAGGGCACGTCCTAGCATTAGTTGAGGACTAGATGGTTGGCTGGCGCACTCCCAATGCTTGAGGCTAACGTATATGGACTAGCTGATTGTTATTTTTTGGTCTTGTTGTATATGTATTTTGGTGAGCCAGAGGGATTTATATGGTACACAACTAAGCCTATTTTTGAGAGATATATTATATTGTATATATTTGGCTAGCCATTTGGGGTGTATTATATATGTTTGGATATCCTCATTAGTTAAAACTTTTTAAAAGTTTAAATTCGCCCGTTTTTTCTTTATACTCCTTTTGAATGACATATTAAGGTTAACATAAATTAAAGGTAATATGTAACACTACTTAATGCAACTAGATGGGTCTTTTAGAATTATGTTAGGTGGGTATTACAGTGAGTGACCTCCTTCTTTCTCCGGGCACTTAGAATGCACAACTTATTTTGGCCTTGTTCGGCAAAGTCTCAGCCAAGGCTATATTATCTATTCCCCTTCCAAGTCTAGGCCAAGTAGGTTGGCTTTGGGCATGCACTAAGACAGGAAATTTTTCCGTTAAGTCTGGTCATTTGCTGGAGCAGTCCAACCGGTGGGGTAGCTCTTCTTTTGCCAATCTCAACTCAAAGACTTGTAGAAGACCAAGCTACAACTGAGACGCAAAATTCTTTGGTGGGAGCTCCTATGGGATATTCTACCAACTCGTTCTGCGGTGAAGAAAATCCTTGATGTTACCCTGCATTTCTCGATTTGTGGAGATGAGAAGGAGATGGCTGTTCATCTATTCTTTATTTTCCTTCTACGAAGCAGCTTTGGTTTTTGTCAGCTTAGGGTCTGCGATGTGATGTTCTTAATGTCAATTCAATGTCTGAATTCTTTCTTCGATCGATATCTATTGCGCAGGCAGTTCCTAAACCCTGGGAACTAAGGAGCAGGTGTTCCTCCTATTTCCCTCGACTCTCATTGACCAAGCATGGTGGTCGAGAAACAAATTGGTGCACGAGGATCTCGCTCCCAAGGTGAACAGTGTGTCCTCCATGATCAACACCTCTTTTTCGTAGGCTTCTTAGGCTCTTCTAACGAATCCTGATGCCTATCTCGAACACTCTCATTGGCACCCGTTGTAACGTCCGACGTTTTGCTTAACGAATGATATTGAAGTTTAATGATTTTACGCGAAAATATAAGTAAAAGTTATGACTTAAAAGCATATTTTTGTATGATATTTAATAATAAGATATTTATGATTATAAAGCTTATTATGAATTGATGATTGTTTTTGTAGTGGATGGTTCAAGGAAGTTCCAACAACATAAAATACCTAATGTATGATTACTGTGATTTATACATAATTTATCTATTTTGATAATTTATTTGGATTTTAATGTATTGGATGGGGTGTTTTAATTTCTTTTACAAATCTCAAGAAATTATTTTGAAATTTTAGATAGCATTTTTTTTATTTTTTTTTATACTTATATTTACTTACGTTAATATATATATATATATATAAAGTTTTAGTTTTTTATGTGCTTGCCATGTCCTATATATTTTGTAATATGTGACCGTTTCTTATTTGTGTATGTATATATGTATATTATATATTACTTTATATCAATTGCTTTGTATATTGTACAAATATATATGTGTCGTGTGCATATAATACCTTATCATATATGTCTTCTATTTATATACATATATATAGTTATATACTTATATGCTTTAAGTAAAATCCTTGCCATGCATATATAGCATATGAAACTTGAAAAATACATGTAGTTTAGTCTCCCCCTTCCTCACAACCAAGCTTTTGCTGAGAAACTCTAATGTTTCCAAATTTCATTTAAGTAAGTTTTCTTTTAATTTTTTAACGCCCATATTCCTACGTTATCTCCATTACAATATTTCCCGACATGACCTTTTCTCCATATTCTCTATATCCTTCACGTGGATTCCTCTCTGCTAACGTCTTTTAATCATGTAACATATACAAATGCTTTACCAGCTCTGAAGACTCTATCCCTCATTATCCAGCCGACAACACACTTCATCTTCACGTAGCCACCATCCCACTTGCTGTCATTCCTTTTTGGCTCAATTCCCTTTAACAACTATATACCTGATAGCCCACAATCTCATGTCCACAAGATTCAAATCACTTCTCTCCCCCTCTCTAATATCTTCTTCCCCTCATTCTCACGTTCATTTCCTCACTCGATGTTACATACTTGAATATACAATCTTGCAACTAAGCACTCTGGCCTCTAAAATCTCATTCTCTACAATCACAAGCTACCTCTAGCCTCTGCAAATTGTTCCTAGTCACTTCCTTATCCAAAAACAAACCATTAAATCCAAAATGGAAGTTAAATGGACAACTTTACAGTGTGATCGTCAAAATCGTAAACGGAGTCGGAACAATGTTTCGGACAAGTCATGAGGTTGGTTTTTCTATCTATTTTTCATACAAAACACTCATTATGATCGATATTATGGTGTATATAAGTTTGATTTTGTGTAGCTTAATGCTTTGTTTGTTTTAAGAAGTAATTTTTTTTGCTGTTTAAACTCGTTTTAGGCCAACAATCCAAGCTATGTGATTTTCTGAGGATAATAGAGATTACATTTTGACAAAATTCTTTTTGGGTGCTGTTCATATATGTCTTAGAAATGTCTCATAAAAGTTCGGATTCAAACATTCCATTTTTTATTTTTTAAAGAATTTATACTAAATGTCATTCCCAGTGAATCATGAGCTGTGTTCATTGTTAGCCTGATTTTACCTATTTATTTGAGGATATTACGAGATGTGCTTAATACTGAAAAAATTTATGAATATTTATTTATATATGCAGTTATTATCTGCAAAATTTGGCCTTCATACATATGCAAGAAATCAAGTAAAAATCTTAGAAGATGCATTGCTCAGTTGTTTTAGCAGAATTCTAGCAATATTTTTTTAATTGCTAAAGTGTTGGAAAAATACTTACAGTGATCAAATGTGATAAAAATAAATCTGGTGCTCTATATGGATACTACAAACTTTGTATTAAAATTTCAATTCAATTAGAATTTTGTGTGATTTTGAAAAGTTCTTTGATTACTAACTGCCCGTAGGTTTTTTCTAGCAATTTTGTTTTATAATTTCTAAAATGTAGAAACAGATGCCTATATATGTTCAAATATGATGAAATTAAATTGGTGATAGCTATCAATGTTAGGAACAATGTGTTAAAATTTCAAAGCGAATGGAATTCCATGTGATTTTAGAAAGATCATTGAGTGCTGACTGCCAGGTTGAATTTATGACCCTGTCTAGGACGTGATGTTACTTGTATATGTTTTTTACACGCTTAAGCAAGTTATTGCTTGCTGCCACGATGATGATGTATGTGATGTACTAGTATTTGTACTTGTTTTTTAGTTCAAACTCATTTGTTAAACACCCTATTAATGTAAATTTAGAAAGCAAATTTCACAAATTCCTCCTAAAATATATCACTTGTATTGGTATACTCTCAAACTTCAAAATGTACTTGTTGTGTCCCTAAATTATAATATTTCTCCAGATTTATCCCTTAAACTTTGAAAAATGTTAATTTTTGGATGAAATTGTTAAATTTTTGTTTGATTTCAGATTAGATATGATACTTAAGCGTTAGTATGAATGTTTTTTTCATTTTAAGTGAATTAGTTAGACACCAAACTCTCGTATATTTTATTTTTAAAATACTTATTTAAAAGCAAAAAAAAAAAAGAAAAAAAGTACAAAATGTACCATAATTTAAATTGGTTCTTTAAGAGTTTTGACTAAACTAATAAATTTATCAATACGGTGCATAACATATATTATTTTGTCTAAAAAACAACACGTTTTAAAATTGAAAGAGTGAATATATAATAGTATTATAATTCAAGACACACACCAAGTATATTTTAAAGTTCAAAGAGCATATTAGCACAATTGACATAGTTTAGGAAAAATTTGTGAAATTTATCCATTTAGAAATAAGTTTAGGAAGAACAACGTGAAATTAGAGTTCCCATCTATACACATTCTATGTTTAAATTTGTTTACCTCGGCACCAAATTAGCGTGGACATAAAACATGTTTTACAACAAGTGACCTTTTAACATATTGAAAGGACCCCAAACTTCTACCGAATGGTAGGAAAAGAAAAAATCATAAAACATTTGAAACTAACCCCTTAAGGCTCTTAACCTTGGGTATATGCAAACAAGATATGATCATAAAATGCATTGCTTCTGAGCAGTGCTAGTTCTTTTCGTCCAAGAGGGATAAGAAACGATGGGGTTGGGGGTTAAATCTTTTACGAAGTCAAAACCTCCCTTTAACCGTACAAGAATACGTAGAGCTTAACATGCTTGGAAGCACAGAAGAACCTTTTTTTTTTTGCTGATATTTAAGATCCTACAGCTTCTAAAAAAAAAAAAAAAGATTATGTCTCTGGAGGAATGCAAACAAAATTGTGAGAGAACCAACTGCTTGTCAAGATTGTACTATGAGTTCATATGAGAAGGATTTTCTGTCAACCGAAACCAGAGACCACAAACTTTGTCACACGCCAAAATATTCCTCAGGGACATGGAATTTAAGACCAACGGCCTGCAACCATAAAGAAGGCGGTGTTTACACTTTACAATGAATACAAAAGATAAAAAAATTTCCAGACACTGCCTCTTATTAAAAAATGTTACTCCATTTGAACGTCTCAGACTGCACCCGACGACATGACCACTTTCATAGAGAGAAAAAGAATCTCAAGTCTCAAGGAACTACATGCAAAGCATATCAGGCAAGATCCCAGCTCTCATGAAAAGATCCTACTCTCCTATCACATCCTCAAAAGTTGAATTCTCTGACAAGCAGTTGTACACACATCACAATAATAGCTACATAAGGCAGAACATTTACAACACAAACCATACAATGGGAACAGATTCTGGACAGAGTAAACAGATATACATCTTATGTCAAGATAAACTCCATCTATCTATTCCCTCGCTCACCCTAACATCCACCAACTCCTTTTCCCGTTCATGTAGAGGCATGGACGATTTGCTTCGATGTCTAACATTTAATAACAATAAATAAAGGATATTCACTTCAAAAACGTTCTCCTTATTATAATTTTGATAGGAAACGTGAAACTTTGTCAAAATTTAAATTTCACTTCTATATTACTAAGAAATACAAAAAATGGACCAACACGTATCATGACACCATTACTCTCTGCAACTAGTAGAGATGTTCTTCAAATAGACTGAGGTTGAAAGGAGAAAAAAGAATTCAATTCATGAAATGATTTGCTAAATAGAAAGCGTGAGGAAAGCATGGATCTCTATTGATAGTTAAAACTGATGTGGTTCCCATAAAATGCGTTTATAATTAAAAAGGGATATTGATGACGTTCCCATAGAATTTAACAATTGAACTTTGAGTTCTAGGTATTATGGTATTGCATCTATCAAACATGCATAATAAACAAAAGATACATATGTAGTAGTAGTTTATCCAGAAACTATAAATTTGAACAAACGGACATGTCAATTTTATTGTGCCACTAGGAATTTGGTAATAGCAGACTATAGTATGCCAAATGCCTTTTTTCCAAAATGTTGTGACAACGCGAGTCTAAAATAACGCAAAAAGAGTTAAAAATGCAGAGAATTGGTCTTTAACGAGCCAAATTACAATGAAGCTCCATTAACAAGCTGAGTCTTCTCCAAAAAGAAGTAGCAAACAGCAAAGTTTTCAGCAAAAATAGAGTCACCCTGCCCCTTTCGAGCAGCAGGGCTGAAAGCTAAGCAAAACATTGAAAACGACAATCAAGGGCAAAACGCCAAAAATAAGAGAGCAAAACACCGAAAAACACACACACACACAGAGTTTTGGAAACAGTAAAACCAACAAATAACCAAAAACCAGCAAATATCCACTGCATCACTTGGAGGGGCAAAGAAACAGGACTTGGTTTGCAATTAATACCAAAATGGAGAATAATAGTGTTCTTTTGGAATAAGGATAAGTATGTACCTGGGCAAATTTTATATCAGCATCACTATGGTCATTGTCTCTTCCAGCAGCATCACCGACATAAAATGATCTAAAGTGCAGACATAGAGCTAGTGCTGTTAACTACTATTCTCGTTCCTTCAAATGATCAAAGATTACAGGAAAAGCCAGATTATTAAAAGGAAGAAGGGGGGAGGGGAGCAGACACAAATTATTGGGGGTGAAAAAACTGAGAGAAGGAAGAGAACAATAACTGATCCATATCAATAGAAATGCCAGAGTTGAAGTGTTGTCCCATAAGATGCCACATCCCTGGTTTTGGCTTGCGGAAGGGGTCTTCTGCTTGGCCATCTGATTTACCTACCCCACAAGCAATGAAAACCTGCAAACATATAATTACAGCTCAAATCCTTGCCTTATAGCATCCACAATGCAGAGCTACATTGATGTGCCAATGCAAAATTTGGCATTTAAGAGTAAAAAACACTCTCCAATGCAGTGCCATCTTTGATGCAAAATTTGCTTTATGCTAAACTTGACGCTAAACTTGGTGGTTTAACATATAAGAAATTTAGCATTTGATTCCTATTGGTTGATAGGTTGACTTTTTTGATTTAATAATTATAACATTCTCCCTTTTTAATTATTTTACTATTAAAAGTTTACTTTTACAAATTTTAAGGCATAATAATTATAACAAAAGACAAATATGACATTTAAAATAATATTATTTATTAGAGCACAAAATAGAATAGTACATCAAATATTGCTATCTTCACTTTTCAATGGAAAATATAGTAATAGCATTGACATTTGCGTTGGAGATGGTCTCCTTTCACAAGATTTTCTCAAATTTGTGATTACCTACTTAAAGTGGATAACAAAAGAAAGTAAGCTTTTAAGATGTATAAGATATTGAACCAAATGGAACTGACGGCAACCAACACAGCTGGGCTTTAAGCCCTTTCCTGGAGCAAACATATTCTTAAATCTTTACCAAATGACCGTATTGCCATGGTTAAAATAGATTCTGATACAATAGTTATTAGCTTGAACCATAACTTTGTTTCCATTTATACCACATATAAAACACAAGCGAACAGACAACATTCAGAGATAAACTACCTGGATTGGGACCTTCACAGTCTCGATAAATTTGTTAAGGCGCCCAATTTTTGAGTCAACAGCAACCTGTCTCTTATTTTTCCAGCGTTCAATGTTTGATTCATTGGTAAAGATTACCTTATAATGAAAAGAAAAGGGATCAGAAGAATAATACCATGAAGCCAAACTAGGGGAATATATAAAATCAATTGTGTCTAATTTGAGATAGGAAATATGGATAAAAGAAACAAACCAGCTTGTAGCCATCATTGTATAGGCTCTGTAGCTTATCAGGTATAGAAGGATACATCAACGACCAAGCATTTGCACCTACTCTGAAATCAGAGCAGCAACTTAGGTTGTTAGCGAGCCAAATTAGTGAAAACCTTCCAACTTGACGAGAAGTTAGAAGTCAGGTTAGTTAGGCTTGATTAGGTTTTAAAAATTAAGAAATTTGAATACTAGCATAGGATTTGTTTGTTATGTTTTTAGGTATTGTATCCTGTTTTTTAGGAGTTTGAATTCCAGGCTAATTAGCTTATTTATTTGATGTATTTCAACGTTTAGAATCTATAATAATAATAATAAAGAGAAATTTAGTTTTTTTTCTCAAGAAAATGTTCATGGTATCAGAGCGACAACTCTAACCCTAGAAGTCTTTAACGATGACAAACGCCAACTCTGGTGATGGAGGATTTAGTTACGGGTCAATACATATAGAGGGCGCTTCTACTTCAAATCCCTCTGTCATTTCCCAGAGCAACATAGATTATGCATCTTTCCTCCAGTATTCATCAAACTGTTTTCAATTGACTGTCCATAAACTAAATGGAAAGAATTACTTAGAGTGGGCCCAATCCGTGAAGCTTGCTATCAACGGAAAAGGTAAACTTGGTCACTTAACCGGTGAAGTGAGGAAACCTGCAGCAAATGATCCGAATCTAAGTAAATGGAGATCAGAAAACTCCATGGTAATCGCCTGGCTCATCAATTCTATGGAACCTTCAATCAGCAAACCCTATTTGTTTCTGCCTACTACCAAAGAAGTCTGGGATGCAGTACGTGACATTTACTCTAATGTAGAGAATTCATCTCAGATATTTGAGTTGAAATCACGGCTATGGTAGTCCAAGCAAGGAGATAGAGAGGTGACTGTGTACTACACCGAGATGGTGACGTTATGGCAAGCACTGGATCCCTGTTATGAGGAAGAGTGGGATTGTCCCACTGATAGTGTCAGATATATGAAAAGGGTGAAGAATGACTGGGTCTTTGTATTCTTAGCCAGCTTGAACAAAGAGTTAGATGAGGTTAGGGGTAGAATCCTAAGCAAAAAACCCCTTCCCCCTATTCGTGAAGTTTTCGCTAGGGTTCAAAGAGAGGAAGGCAGGTGCAAAGTGATGCTCAACAAAGCTGAGTTAAAGCCGAACCATGAATCTGAAAATTTTGCCCTTGTTTCACGTGGACTAGATCCTAATGGAGAACAAAGA
This sequence comes from Artocarpus hirsutus, assembly GCA_946598075.1. NCBI lineage: Eukaryota > Viridiplantae > Streptophyta > Magnoliopsida > Rosales > Moraceae > Artocarpus > Artocarpus hirsutus. Next base: position 15,689 of record CAMOHE010029525.1, on the reverse strand, counting down.
AACACAAAGCGAGGAGAGAAACCGTGGTGTTATCACTACAAAAGGCCTTGGCATACCCGACATACTTGTTGGAAGTTGCATGGGAAGCCAGCAAATTGGAAGAAGAAATTTGGTGGTGAGGGTCGTGCATTTCAAGCCTCAAAAGAAGAATCAAGGCAGCAAGTCCCTTTAGAAAAATTTCCTTTCTCTAAGGATCAAATAGACAATCTCTGCAAACTTCTTCAATCCTCTCAAGCGTCAGTAAATTCCTCCAATTCTCCCTCTTGTTCTTTGGCTCAAAAAGGTAATTACATCACTGCCTTAGTGTGAATTCCAATTTAAGTCATCCGTGGGTCATAGATTGACTTTGTTTTCCTCTTATATCCCTTGTACAGGGAATCAATAAGTTAAAATAGTAGATGGTTCTCTCTCACCTACAGCTGGGAAAGGATCAATTGCAATTTCCCCTTCCCTCACTGTTCAAAATGTCCTTCATGTTCCAAATCTGTCATGTAATCTTCTGTCTATTAGTAAACTAACACATGACCTAAACAGTGAGGTCCATTTTTCCTTATCTCATTGTGTTTTTTAGAATTTGAACTCAGCGAAGACGATTGGCAGTGCTAAGCAAATTGGAAGGCTTTATTCCTTTGAAGATGGATCCAACTTGAAAAGACAAGGTCAAAGTACTTGTTTCGAGTCTATTTCAGTTTCTAGCGATAGTGAGATCCTGTTATGGCATTTTACGTTAGGACATCCTAATTTTCAATACTTAAAATGTTTGTTTCCAAGGTTATTCATCAATAAAAATCCAACTTCATTTCAATGTTAAATTTGTGAATTGGCAAAACATCATCGAACTTCTTTTCCCTTGCAACCTTATAAAGCCTCTAGACCTTTTTATGTTATTTACAGTGACGTTTGGGGACCTTCTAGGGTTAAAACTTTGTCTGGAAAAAGGTGGTTTATCACCTTCATCGATGATCACACATGTTTATCTTGAGTATATTTATTGAAAGAAAAATCTGAAGCAAAAAAAGTTTTAATAAATTTTCATAACATGGTGCAAACTCAATTTCAAAAAAAGATTCAAGTTTTCAGAAGTGACAATGGAAAAGAATACTTCAAACAAGTATTAGGAAAATATTTTTTGGAAAATGGCATTGTGCATGAAAGCTCTTGCAATGATACACCTCAGCAAAATTAAGTGGTTGAGAGAAAAAATAAACATCTTTTGGAAGTGGCTAGATCCTTAATGTTCACAACTAAATTTCCAAAATATTTATGGGGTAAGGCCATTCTTATTGCCACTTTTTTGATTAATAGAATGCCATCAAGAGTATTGAAATTTCAAACTCCGTTGAATGTTTTCAAAAAATGCTTTCCCACATCACGACTTATACTAGATATCCTTTTGAAAGTATTCAGCTGCATTGCTTTTGTTCATGTACATCACCATAATTGGGGAAACTTGACCCAAGAGCAAAATAATGTGTTTTTGTTGGTTATTCACCAACACAAAAAGGATACAAGTGTTTTGATCCAATCACAAGAGAAATGTTTGTCACATGGATGCAACATTTTTTGAAACAAAAAAATATTTTTTGGATACTCATCTTCAGGGGGAGAGTGAGAGAAAAGATTCCATTTTTGCTTCTAATATTGAAGATATTTTTGAAACAGAAATAGACCCCAATCATGTCTCTCTCCCTGCACCAGACCAACCCGGGGTGTTCCTTCTGCCCCTGCACCAGATCAGATTCTTGTTACCCTCTGCCCCAGATCAGCCCACTGCTTCTAATCAACCAATGACCAGCAACACGACAGACCCTAACCCTGTAACTAATAACACAAAAGATCCGACTTCTGCCCCACCTGCAAACAACCTGGAAACTGGTATTTTAGGGACTAAAAAAGGTTGAAAATCTTCCTTTATGCCTTTGATTGATCAAGCAGGGACTGCAAGGTGTAAGAAACCAAGTGAAAGAAATCTTGAGCTCCGGGTCTATTCAAGGAAGAAACCAAATGAAAGAAAGGAAATACCAATTTTGCTGCACACCCAGAGTCTAACCCGAGGGCAGATCCAAAGTCTGGTCAATCATCAGGTAAATCTTCTTCTGAGTCCAGTTTTGTTGATTCTAGTTCTAATTAACTCACAACATGAATCAGTCTATGATCCAGATGTTCCCATTACTCATCGCAAAGGTATTAGAACATGTACTAAACATCCTTTGTCTAACTTTGTGTCATATGAAAAGTTATCACCTTCTCTTCGTGCTTTTACCTCACAACTTTCTAGTATAGAAATTTCAAAACATGTGCAGGATGCTCTAAATGTTCCTGAGTGGAAGGAGGTTATTCTTGAAGATATGAGAGCTCTTGAAAAAAATGAGACTTGGGATGTGGTGGAGCTGCCTAAGGAAAAAACGACTGTTGGTTGTAAATGGATTTTCATATTGAAGTATAATTTAGATGGTTCGCTAGAACGGTACAAAGCTAGATTAGTGGCCAAGGGATTCACTCAGACATATGGTATGGATTACTCAAAAACATTTGCACCAATTGCTAAACTCAACACGGCAAGAGTACTTTTGTCAGTTGCTATAAACTTGGATTGGCCCTTGTTACAATTGGACGTAAAGAACACCCTTTTGAATAGAGATTTAGAAGAGGAAGTTTATATGGATTCTCCATTGGGCTTTGAGAAGAAATTTGGCTCCAAGGTTTGTAAGTTAAAGAAATCCTTGTATGGTCTTAAACAGTCGCCGTGAGCATGGTTTGGGAAGTTTACACAATCAGTAAAGAAGCAGGGCTACACTCAAGGACAGACGGATCACACTTTGTTCATGAAATTTTTTGTCGAAGGGCAAGTTGCTGTTCAAATAGTCTATGTGGATGATATAATTCTTACCGGGGATGATTTGACTGAAATGAGCAGATTAAAGAAGTGCTTGGCTTTTGAGTTTGAAATCAAGAATTTGGGTTCTTTGAGGTATTTTTTTGGAATGGAGGTTGCTCATTCTGAAAGGGAATTGTGGTCTCACAAAGAAAATATGTTCTTGATCTTCAAAAGGAGACATGTATGAGTGGTTGTAGACCATCCGAGACACCTATGGAAGCAAATTTGAAGTTCGAGGACCAAGACAAGGGAGCTATGGTAGATACTTTTAGATATCAGAAGTTGGTTGGCAAGCTAATATACTTATCACCTACTTGTCCAGACATTGCATTTGCATCCAGACATTGCATTTGCAGTAGGTGTGGTAAGTCAGTTTATGCACTCTCCTTGTGAAGCACAACTTGAGGCTGTAAATAGGATTCTGAGATACTTAAAGAGTACTCCAGGGAAAGGATTATTCTTCAAGAAAACTGAGCAACAAAGCATTGACGTATACACAAATGCAGATTGGGCTGGATTGAGTATAGATAGAAGATCTACTTCAGGATATTGCACGTTTGTATGGGATAATTTGGTCACACGGAGAAGCAAAAAACAAAGTGTAGTCGCAAGAAGTGGTGCAGAAGCTGAGTTCAGAGCGACGGCACAAGAAATTTGTGAGTTGTTATCGCTAAAGCATGCCCTAGAAGAATTGAGAAGGCCAATCATGTGTCTCATGAAGCTTTACTTTGATAATAAAGTAGCTATTAGCATAGCTCACAACCCGGTGCAGCATGACAAAACGAAGCACGTAGAGATTGACAAACATTTTATAACAGAAAAGCTGGAAACGGGGATCATATGCATGCATGTTGTTCCAACCTCACAATAGATAGTTGATATTCTGACTAAGGACTTCTAGGGCCTAGTTTTGAGTTTTTGATAAGCAAGTTGGGCATGAAAAATATCGATGCACCAACTTGAGGGGAGTGTCGAGAAGTTAGAAGTCAGTGGTTAGTTAGGCTTGATTAGGTTTTAAATTTTGAATAAATTTGACTACTAGTATAGGATTTGGTTGTTATGTTTTGTAGGTACTATTTCCTGTTTTTTAGGAGCTTGAATTTCAGGTTGGTTAGCTTATTTATTTGATGTGTTTCACATTTAGAATCAATAATAATAATAATAATAATAATAATAATAATAATAATAACAATAATAATAATAAAAAATAAGAGAGATTCAGTTTTTTTTTTTTTTTCCAAGAAAATTTTCAACACTAAATAAGCACTCTCTTGGTAGATGCATTAGAAAAGTTTTGAGCATCTTAATTAACAATAACCCCTTATAGGAGTTTGACAAGGAGCTAGGACATCAGAAATATTAAGCACATGCTGATGGCGTGAAATCGAATTCTTACATGAAAACCTTACTGCTCCTGTTATAATTTTGATTTTTAAACCTTGTTGGTTGTTGTTCAATTTGGTTACGTTTCTGCCAATGTTCAATAAACAGTAAGGGTGAAGCCCAAATTGGATATAAGAAGACGCCCACCTTTTAACAGAAGTTTTAGCAAGACATCCATCAAAATCAAAAGCAGCAACTTTACTTGAATCATGGAGACCTTCATCCTGGTAGAAGCAAAACGCGTAAAACCCATGTTCAAAATGTCAAGCTACAAATTTCTGTTCACAACAAGTCCTAGGACTGATGTACACGTTGCGAGCCAATACACAACTGCAAATGAGACTTCTGACCCAGAAAACTTGGATCTGCATTTCTAAATTGTAAAATCTAATGACCATGGCCAAATCAATTAAATAGATCACAACAGAAACAGATGTAGCAACTTACAGAAAAGAATTTTCAAAGCATAATTTTGTTAAACAAATAGCGATATGGGATAGCATGCACCATTACTAACAAACCCAAGATTAAACAAGCTCTTAGGAAGCATCATCACAAATAAGAAAAAGTATCTCACCTGCTCGAGAAATATAACTGTTTGGAACGCCTTCCATTTTGGTGAAAGTATGGCATCCTTATTCAAAAAAGAGTTTTAACTAGGTGAGTATTCAAAAGCCAAGAAATGATAGCTATAATATGACAACAAATATTCTGAAAAGGTGTCTGGGGGCGGCTGAGTGCAGATCCGACCTTGTAATTATTCTTGACATCAGAAATGGAAAATGCTATATCCAGATCTTTGCCATCTGAATCAGATAACTGCAAGCAATTTTTTGTGCCATTGACATAAAACAATATTAATGATTGCGGTGAGAATAATGGGTGTATCAAGCAGAGAGAAATTAATAAATAATCTTTTTACTTAATTGCTCACCATTAGAGAGGAGCAGCAAAAACTATCCTCAAGAAAGTCAATATTTTGCTTCCGTAACATATGGCCAGAATAATAAAGAAAGCAAAATGGAGGATACACTTATCAAACCTCAAATTTTGGATGGTACAAATAATACCATGAACTCAAAAAAGAGAAAGGTTTTAGATAGAAAATGGCTAAGAAAAGCAAGAAACCACAATCTAGAACACATGAAATTAAAAATGGTGAACATGAACTCTAACTAGTTAAACGACCTAACAGAACCCTGGAAGAACACTTAAACATCTTAAAAATAAAGGCAAAAAGCATAGTCACCACTTTCAAAAGAAAGTCACCACTGTACCTTTGCTTTCTTTGTATTCCTTTCCTCTGGATCCTTTTCTCCATACTCTTCTTTTTTGTCTACCTATTGGATCAAAATAAAACGTAAGATGAATACAATCTAAGACATTTACTTCTATAAATGAAATATGAATGAGAAAATCAGCTAGACAAGCCAGGATGTTTTCTTTGGCAAAATCAAATCCTAATAATTTTATAAGGGCAAAAAATTGATTCCTCCAGAACCATTTTAAAGCCAAAAGCTTTTATCCTCCTAATAGTTTACTTCAGCAATGGAAGCAAAAGGGGGGTCAATCAGTGCTCATAGGATGCTAAAAGATGCAAACTTCGAAGTCTCTTCGAGGATTAGACAGTCATACAATTGACTCACATACGCTCTCATGTCTAGTTATCTTTTCTTTCTTGTTTTTTCATTCTTGTTCTCTACCCAAACTACAGCAGCAATGGTAAAATAAATAAATAAATAGTTGAATCATACCTGCTCCTGAGTTTTGTCACTAGAACTATCAACCAACTTCTTCAAAGCTTCCTGGTCAGGACTCTGAAATCAGAAACATGCAAGCCAACATTTGGGAAAGAAAATTCCAAATGAGCTAAATCAATTTGAAATTATAACAACAATAACATGTACTGAACCAGATTGGTTGCAGACAAAATAACAAACGCAAATAAAAAAATAATAAAAAAAGTTCTTCCTCCGCTCCATAAGCTCAAAAGAAGCAATTCTTATCCTCCTTTTGTGTACACATTTTCATTATTAGCCGCTTAATCCTCTCAAGACCTAAAGACATATAGAAATTTCTTTTTCCAACAAACAAAAAAACCCTAAACTCCACAAAACCTTAAGCGAATCGAAGCCTTTGATCTCGTCGGAGGTGGTGGCGGCGGCGAAAGAGAAGCAAGGCAAGTGGTGCCATTTGGTGACGTCGAAGCCCCGGGCGTCTCGAGAGACCAAGCCCAGCCTTAGGGACTTGGCGTCGATGGTCTTCGAGCACTTCTTGCATGACGATCGGTTCGATTTTGCGTACTCCGCCACGATTGTTGTCGAAGGAGGCATTATTGGAATGAGGTTCTTGCTCCGCGACGACGAAAGACAAGATAAATTTTTGGAAGTTTTGCTTTTACAAACAGCAAAGACTAGGTGAGAGGAGAGGGAGAAATTGAAAAGGATTGTTCGCATGGAAAAGACACGCGCCTGAGGTGGGTTCTACAGTTTTGTTCCCGCCATTTATGAGCAGTGTTACCGGCAAGTAGCTTAGCTATTGGTTCAGGTTTTGCAGAGTAACTTGCGTTCTTGCAGCCAAATAATTGGTTTTTTCAGCACAAATCTTCAATTTTAAAATGATTGATAATTTATATTTAATAGCTAATAAATACTAAAAAATATAGATAATTTTGATAATAAAATTTATACGTGAATTTTTTTAAAGGTAAAGTTTGTCAATTAAGAAAAATTGAAGCTCAATACGTGAAAAAAAAGTACTTAACAAAAATTAAAATGAGTTATTGGATCTTAATTGTTAATGATTTCAAAGTTTATGGTGTATTGTACTAAGATTAAAAATTCATGATGCATCATACAAAAAGTAAATAGTTCATGGTGCAACGGTTCAATTTACTTGTTTTTCTATGTGTTTGAAATGTTAACTAGAACTAATTGGTTTTAACTAACTACAGTATAAAGCTCTTAACAGTTACAGTAAAAAACAAAAATTGCTATAATATAAAGCTATCATATCCTACCGTTATTAAGCTTAAAAACTTTGGGGCCGTTTGATATTATTTTTAAAATAGATGAAAATATTTTGTTTTAAAAAATAAAATTTTTTTAAAAATTATGCTGAGAGGATTTTTAAAATTTTTACCTCAAAAAATATAAAAAAACATTTCTAAAAATTTTGAAACAAAACCAAACGAGACCTTTACTTCCAACAAACTTTTCAAATGACCCTTTTTTTTTTACTTTTACATGGGCCCCATAGTTTACCTTTATTTCCATTTTGTTCCATAAGTTTAAAACTCTCACTTTGCCACTTAAATGTTGAATTAGTTCAACTTAATTGCTGTTGGAATTGTAGTTAAAAATTACTTATTAACTTATCTTTTCTAAAAACAGATGATGTTTTCAATTTGATTGATAAAATATAGCACATTTTGTTTGTTTGTTTTTTTTTTTTTTTTGGCAAAAACATAAAGACTTATACAATAATATCTTTATAATTTTATCTTAAACTGATAAAGTAAATGGGTTAGTTGAATTGGTGTTTTCTAAGGCAATTTGGATCCCTAAACTTTCAACTTTGATACTATAATAATTAGGATTGTTCACGTATCAAATTAAACGGATTAAGAGAATTCAAAAACTGATTTGTACCCATTTCAATCAGCAACCAAATCGTAAGACCTCCCAATCCAATCTCAAAACATCCAATTTTATAGATTGAATCCAAAGATTCACAAATTTAACCATGAAGAAGAAGTAGAATTAAAATTAACACAAATGATGATTGGGACGTTCGGAAAATATGATTAACATAAATGAGGTCCGGTAAACTTTAGACATTACGGTAAAGGGAAATGTGATTGGGTAAATGATGGTTGGACTTCTTTGTGTTTTTTTCAGTTGATAAAACACAAGGGAATTTTCACAAATTCTATCTTTGAAACTTACCTTTTATAAACGTCGTATATATTTAAATGTAACGCAACTTGAACATGTAACATAAATAGTAGTATAATACAACTTTTCTAAATATGGCATAAATAAACACACTTTTTTAAATATGAAATAACATGTAATTTCCTTTAAAAGGATATAAGTAAACTTTAGGCTCATGGCCCGTAAGTGTGCTCTATTAAGTTGTATATTTGCTTAGAAAATTATGCATATGTGTGTATAATTATGTACTTATATAATATATATATAATTTGAATTTACAGATTATACAGATCGAAAGATACTTAATCCCTACATATCCAATTGGAAAAATTCTAATTCAAAACTAAGTTATAATTTTCATAATCCAATCCAATTCAAATTAGATTGAACAAATTGATGAATTATGTAAACATCCTTAATAATAACTAATTGTGTTAATTAATGAACATGTATTGCCCAATTTTTTTTGACAAATGCATCATAAATTTTCTTTAAAAGAATTTTGGCATTTTAAACTGTAATTATCGTCTGTCTATCAATTAGACAAGTCTTAAATAATAAAATTAAAAATTCAGGAGCAACATGCAACTGAAGATAAATTCAAGGTGTAACTTGCAATTGAGGATAAATTCAGGGTGCATGAGTACAATTTAGTAAAGTAAAATCTAAAAGGATTTCCTTGGGGCCGGCTGTGGTTTGCAAAATTTGCTCTGTTGTACACTTTCTTTTGATTTGTTTTTCCTTTTTCAGTTGATCCCTTATGCCTTATTTCTTTCCCTAAAAATCCAATCCAATCGTTAGGGATTAGAAATCTATAAAATGGCATGAAATCTGCAAACAACAACAATGGCGGCGAAGAGAAGCAACACGACCGAATTGGGTTGCATAGCGTGCGAAGAGCTCACCGAGTTGGGCGCCGGCAAGGAAGGCTGGCTCGTCGACAACCCATACCTTCTCTGCGCCCTCGACACCTACACACTCGCCCTCGCCAACCGATCCCTCATCCTCACTCTCTCTTGGTCCCACTCCGATTCTGATTCTTCTACGGTCAAGATCCGACCTGATTTGTCCCCCATCGAGGCTGAGTTCATCTCCGCCGTCGAATGGCTGGTCTTCGACGACATTCGGGCCATCATCGTCGGCACCTCTTGTGGGTATCTCCTGATTTACTCTTTGGCTGGAAACTTGATTCATAAGCAGGTTAGCTTAATTGTTCTTGATCCCTTTCATTTACTGGAAAATTTTATGGGAAAATTGAGGAAAGTTGGAAGATGATTTTTCTTCTAAATTTCTATGTACAAAGTTTTTAGGGTTTGTTTGCTGGTGGGAAATGTGCAACAATTCCCTAATTCTAATTTTCGACAATTAACTCTTATACCATGTTTCTTATCTGAAGTGTGTATGGCATTGTGATAGCAATGCTTTGGATTGATTGGTTGTAGAATTTATTGTCCAAAAGAAAAAATAATAATAATTTGTGACTCAAACTTTTATCTTACTTACAGTTTATATATCCTGGACGGATTTTAAAGTTGAGGGTTCGTGGAACAAACAGAGATTTGATCCAAGAAACGTCCTCAGAGGAGGTTTGTGCTGTTCTGCCAGGTGTAATTGCCCGTTTTTATGGCTCTGAAATTCAGGTATTTTCAACTCCTTCTGTGCCTCTTGGAATTTTAAACGACACTGAAAACTGATACTAAGATAAGAAGACTTGGTTTGAATGTTTTTAAATGTAGAGTATGTTGCAACAATGGTATCATGATTCAAATTCTCGGTTTTGGGATAAAAGACCTAGAAAGCAAGAATCTGATGATTTTGGAAATCCTTATGGAAGATTGTCCTACCAGCTATGGAACGTCAGCAAATCTGGCACATGTGCTGATGCAGCAATCAGTGGAATAATGCCTCCACCGCTACTGGAGCTTCAGGTACTGCAGTAAGCTGTTTGATTTTATTGATGTATGAATACTCTCTTCAGAGGCATATTGGCCTAGTAAAATTATGTTCTTTCTCTTAGTATGTTTAAAAAATATGTTTTGATGGAGCAAGATAATGTTTGTTAAGCAGTGGAAACATTTTATCAAAGCTTCTTTCCATTTCGTGTTAATCCGCTGTTGTCGTGTTGCTTGGCTACCTTTGTGGTTCTTCACATCAACGCCTCTGAGTTATTTATTGATTTTTTTCCACAAGTAATGGAAGTATTCTGGTTTGAATTCAGCTACTTTTATTCTTGGACAGTCAAGTCAGCGTTATTATTGTGCAATCACCGTTGGAAAGGATGCTGTGATCTCAGCCTTCAGGTTGGTATGTTGGGATTTTGCACTACTATAGTTGCGAAAGTTGTCAGAATAATTTTCAATTTTTGCAACTAAAATTATTACTGCTGTTATTTGATGACTTTCGAGACATGCTATTGACTATATTCTACTTTCTTCTAATGTAGACTGTCGGAGGATAAAAGTAGGTCTTTAGTGGGAGCTATTATATCTAAAGTCGTTCCTGTAACATTTTCAACAATAGCTTCATTTTCTAAAATGTTTTGGCGGAGTGAACAAAATCCACCAAGAAAATCAGATGTGAAGCCACAAGCTTTTGCTCGAGGTAAGACGTGTCATTTCCTGTGTTTTATTTGGCCCTCGTTCAAACCATCAGAGCCTAGGATTTGGACAGAGATTTAGATAATCATACCATACAATGTTTATAACTTGTCAGTGTGTACGTATCTATTTGGATAGCATATGCTTGTATGATAATCTATGATAACAAGTATATTTTTGCAATGTACAGTAACTTTCTTTTAAAAAAGCAAAATCAGTTATTAAAGAAACTCGTGTGCATGTAGATCATGATGTATGGTAAGAATGGAAACGAAAGGCACTGTGTCAGACACAGTTGAAATGGACTTTTTCCAGTGTATATTACAGCTTTTAACGGTGACAAAGCCAGAATTTTTCTAAGGGGCTAATAACTAAAACAAAAATTGGTTTAGAAGCTTTGCCAAAAGTTTAATTAAATTCGACAATTATTAATATAATGCAACCATCGCCAACAAATTCCAATGTCATAAAATGGTTGCATGATAACCTTGTTATCGAAGCTATTATAGATGTCTTTCTTGATACAAGTAAAGTATCATTCATCAACTTATCTCGGTTAGTTCTTCAAAATATTCATAGCAGAAAATACCCACTTCATAATTAAAATTGAAGTTGATGTTAGCAGCCAATAAACTAATAAATATAATTTATTTTTCCTCTTTGAACTATTTTTCGTGTAATCAAACACTACTCATTAGAACATATATGAATAAGCTCTACAACATAAAATCTTTTGGGATACTATCTAAAAAATTAGAATATTATAACTTTTTCTTACCAAAGGTTGAGAGTGAATCATTTTGGACTTAAACATGTTACACACAAGAAAAGAAATTGACATTTATCTTATCAAATCATGCTACACAAAGAAATAAGCTAACATTTACGCAAAATGGATTGAGCTTTTTTGATGAATTAACCTTTTATAAAAAATACAAGAGACTGATATTTAGTTGATTTCAGATGATAAAGTCAAATTTCCATGTTTTAGGGTGGCTATTCATAATTCAATCTAATACAATACATGTACGCACACATATATATTATATGTTAATAAAGCAAAAGTTGAGGGGGACTTAATCCCTAGTTATCTTCATCCTTGGCCTTTAACATACTTGCATGTGCAAGTTGAATAGTGTAGGTAGCTAAATTATACGCAACAACTTTTAGGAGTAACACATTTTAGAGAGTGTTTGACAATGTTGTTCCAACAGCTACAGGGTCAAGCTCTCACATGCTAGATTGTAAGGCAAAAATAAGCTACAGTGTAAAGTCTTACATGCTACATTGTAAGGCAAAAATAAACTACAGTGTAAAGCTCTCACATGCTACATTGTAAGGCAAAAATAAGCTACAGTGTAAAGCTCTCACATGTGACAGTAAATTGGTACCAACTTTTGGTTCTAACTGTGTTATCAAATGCACTTAGATTGTTTTGTTGAAATCACTTGATAGAAAGTTTCTGAAATTTTGGAATTCAATCTTTTGATTCGCTAGTGCAGAACAATAATAGGAAGCAGATAATCAGCGATTTGATCTATTCTTTGGTGAAAATGATAACATATAGTAATCAGATGCTCAATCTTTGACTCTCAATGAAAGTGTTGTAATAAGTTTCTCTTTGTTTGTGTTAGATGTTTAATATTGTACTTACTAGCTATTTTCAACTGTGTATTGTACGACTTGCATCATGAATTTTACAGCTTCTCCGTTGACGTCTTTGAAGGATCATCCAAGAAAGGGAGAGAAGCTCACCTTATCACCTAGTGGCACATTGGCCGCAATTACAGACTCACTTGGTCGTATATTGCTCTTAGACACACAAGCGCTTGTAGTAGTGCGACTATGGAAGGTTTCCCCAAACATCTTTAACATTGATTTTTTTTTTTTGACAAAAAAAACACCAAACCTGTTCCCTTCCTCCTTCTCTTCTGATGGATTAAAACATGTTTTGTAGGGATATCGTGATGCTAGCTGTTTATTCATGGAGATGCTCGTCAATCGAGATACTGCTACGTCTAGTTCCACTTACTATGAACCTGTGAAGAGTGATTACTGCTTGTGTTTGGCTATTCATGCCCCTCGAAAAGGAATCATTGAGGTACACACTCTTGCACTTTCTCTGCTAGAAGCATTGGTCTTTTCCACCATTTGAGTTATGGGAGACAATATTTGTCAATCAAAATTTCAAATATATTATTGTCAAAGACTAGATTTCAATTTACTACTCCTTTGATTTTAAAAGCAATGGTTATCTTGAGCATAAGTGGGTTCCCTTAGGTTTTGGCGTGTATGTTTGTAGAGAAATTGTTACTTTATACTTCTGTTAATATAAAGCGCCAAGTTGGGAGAGTTTGGTCTATTTAGCAGTAAGAGTTAGATTGAGGTTCATTTCAGAGCAGAATGGATGGAGTCTTATGTGGTTCATATGGTTAAAGCGAAGCAATCTTGGTACCTAATACTGGTATTAACTTTATCACTGCAACTGCATTTATCTTTTTTAAAAAAAAAGTAATACTAAAATAGAGACAGATTTTGTCATTGCTGAATGTGTTTGTTCTTGTTGTTTCATCTTGCAGATTTGGCAGATGAGAACTGGGCCTCGGCTTCGAACCATTCAGTGCGCTAAAGGAAGCAAAATACTTCAGCCCACCTACAGGTTCGGATCGTTGATGGCCTCTCCGTATGTCCCTTTGGAGGTTTTCTTGCTGAATGGAGATTCTGGCCAAATTTCAGTTTTAAATCGTAGCCTTAGTTAAGTGTGGAAAAAAAGAATACATTGCTTTGTTCCAATGTTGAACATAATTAATATTACTTATGATTGGCATTCAATTATTGTAAGTTGTTAACATCTCCTAATTGTTTGTAATATGGATGCGTTAAATTGCTTCTATGTCAAAAAACGTTGCTTTGTGTCTTGCAATTGTAATATGGATACGTTTAGTTAAATGCTCAAAAGCAAATTTAAGCCTCTTGCAATTGTACTCTCTTTGTCTTCCAATTCTTTTACGTGTTAGAGAGCTCTATACCTGCACAGATTCTTCAAGATCTTTCCTTCCCGTCATTGTTTTAACAAGCTTGACTTTCAAAGGATCTTACATTACAATCTTAGAAAAGATAATGGTAATAATGCAGGTATTGAATAGGGTAAAAAAACAACGTGAAACATCATTAGTAGGTGCTAGCCGGTGATGTAAATTGTTTGTTTTTCAACCTTTGTAGCAGGAATGCCCGCAAAGAAAGTTCTTTATTATCTATGAAAAAAATTTTAAGTTAAAATGCATATTGGTAGCTAGTGTTTGGTAACTTTTTAAGATATGGATTTGCGTACATGTGATTCCTAACACTTAATAATGTTCCTGAGTTGCCTCTATTTTACTATTATGTAGACTTCTACGTTAATCCTTGTTCTTTTCTTCCAAGCATTCGCATTTCTACGCTGAAGTGTTGTTTACGTCTTCATCTCTAGTGCAAGCATTGTGTAAAGCTTGTAAATAATGTATATAAACAAAGCTTGTAATGATGCGTTTGCTTCAATCTCGGTTGTTTTGACGGTCGAAGTCCTTTTTGCCAAAGTGAATGTTCTTGAATACGGTAAAATTCTAAAACTTACAATAAATTTAACGGTTTAAAATACAACACTGTCACATTTAGATATTTTCCGTACCTTATAGCAAAAATCACAAACTAAAAAAAATGGAGGAGAAGTTATCAAATAGTCGTCTTTAGCTTGGAAAATGATGGCAATCACACTTGATAATTATACCCATCAAATTAACTTTTACCTTATTTTTAATAGTTGTTAACACTAATAACCCTTAAACTTTAGTATCTCTCTTATTTTACTCCTTGAATTTTAAAAATCCACTTTACCTCATAAACTTTCAAAACTCTTCATTTTGCTTTCTAAATTTTAAAAATCACCGTTTTACCCTTGTTTTAAACCTCTTTATTTTCTCCCATGGTTCGATTTTCCATTCAAATAAACAGAATCAGGCTCACGTAATTCACATATAAGTCACATATAAAGGCACAATCAAGCTCATGTAACTCATATATAGGTCACCTATAAAGGCAAATTTAAAATTTTATCACTGCTAAGTTTTTTTTTACATTTATACTCTCACTTGACATTATTTTTTTAACAATTTAAACTCTCATTTAGGAAATATTTGCTTGCATATTTCATCTCATTTGTAAAACTCATTTAGTAAATCAATATTGTTGCCAATATTTGAATTTGAATACTAAAAAAGACGACTTATGCATTAAAAAAATAGGAGATTTCAATGAAGAAATGTGTATACAGACCATTTTTAAATAAGAACAGATAAAAAAGTAAAGTGATAAAATCTTATTTTTGGCCTTATATGTGACCCAAATGAAAATCATGTGAGCTTAATTTTGTTTACTTGAATAGAAAATAAGAAAAAAGGAAAAAAAGAGGTTTAAAGCAAAGGTAGAATAATGATTTTTAAAATTCACAGAATAAAATAGAGAGTTTTGAAAATTAGAAAGTAAAATAATAATTTTAAAGTTTAAATTGTAAAATAAAAAAGATACTAAAATTTAAAGGTTATTAGTGTTAATAATTTTTTTTTTTTTTTTTTTTTTTTTGTTTTTATTAAATCTTGTCAACTTGCTCGCTCGATCAGCATTGCTCTTCCCCTCCAATGACAATAAAAATCTCTACTTCTCCCTTCCTTTAGACAAACCAGAAACCTTCTTCAGAGAGAGGGAAAAAAAAAAAAATCCATGGCCTCCACACTCTCAATTCTCTTCCTCTCTATGTTCCTCTTCTTCCACCAACCTCTCTTCTCCATAGCCAACACACACAGACTCAAAAATCTTAAACCACACCTCCTCTCCCACCTCGCTCACTTCAAACACACCGAA